>JAHWFO010015202.1:329293-347830 GCA_023313115.1 Rhysida immarginata
TTCTTCCCTTCAAAAAAACCAGTCACCGTTTGACATAATGTCTCCCCTCTATTTTGTAATTATTCCATTGGCCCTAACAACTTGTCTTATATGTATAAATACCAGGCCTGGCCAGCCTCACATCTCTGTAGCTTAACCGCCTCCGATGATAACGTCTAGTTGAAACGCGTCAGGCAAATAAAGGTTTCTACCGCATCTCTTTGGACCCTCGTTTTTTCACTTCAAACAAACTGTGTGTACTCAATCATCCTGTACACAACCGAGACTTGCCAACGAGATCAAGTGAATTTTTTAAAGAATTTTATTAGTAATGCAAGAGAAATGCCTAACTTTAACAGAAGTATCGTCAAATATTTTGGTTTTGTTATGAAAATATCTCTTTACGAATAAAACAACTTAACTCTAAGGTATTTAAATACTTTACATTTCACTGCACACGTAGTCAAAATTCGACATAACGAGGTTTTCCGAGAAAATGTTTCGAAATAAGGAAGGAAAATGACATTAAGTTAATAGTGAAAATGTAGGGAAATAGAATTTTTTCGAGATATCGAGGTTTGACTGTACAAAAATAAAAAAATAAAAAAAATCACTTTTTAAATTTTCTCACATAATTCTTTCATTTGAAGTTTGTGTTCTTTGATTGTGTTGGTGTTCAAAATTAATGATATTACTAAAACAGTTTCTTTATCATTCTGGATTTTATGTGGTGAAGTGTTTTTTCACTTTTGGATTCTCAACTGATGCAGAAACTGATTCAATCATCATGAATGTCTCCTTCTTATCGAACAATAAGAAAGTAAATATACACTGGATAAAAAAATTAAGTTGACACCAAGCATAAAATTTGTTTTGACTCTTAATTTAATAGAAAACAATATGTAAGAAATATGAAAAAAATACACATAAATACTCTTGCCTCGAGTCAAATTATCATGCAAAAATAAACAAATTTATGCAATTACTTTCTGCATAAAAATATGTTTCTGTATAGGAT
Organism: Rhysida immarginata; assembly: GCA_023313115.1. NCBI lineage: Eukaryota > Metazoa > Arthropoda > Chilopoda > Scolopendromorpha > Scolopendridae > Rhysida > Rhysida immarginata. The sequence goes on from JAHWFO010015202.1 coordinate 330,291, forward strand.
ATACAAAGTACATGCAAAATAATTATGTTGACATTATTTTGAATATTAAATTTCGAACCAATAAAATGATTTATGCAAATCAACATACATGTACACTATATGATCAAAAATATCCGGACACCCCTCACAGATCATCGATTGGCCCAATGTCACATGATAATGACTTGCACATCATTTAAATAGCTTCCCACACCTTCAGACACAACTCTGCTTGGACATTGGCAAGAATGGGTCGTTCGGCAGAGCTCAGTGAGTTCCAACGTGGAACCATCGTTGGATGTCACCTATGCGGCAAGTCCGTGCGTGACATTTCCAGCCTTCTTCAGATACCCAAGTGAACAGTAGGCGATGTCTTATGAAATGGAAGACCCGGGGATCAACAACAGTTCAACAACGAACCGGTAGACCCAAGAAACTAACGGACAGAGTCCGTCGAGTGCTTCGTCGTGTCACCCGCAGCAACTGGAAGTCCTTGGCGGAAAAAATTGCCACAGAGTTTCGAAATGCCTCTGCAAATGATGCCAGTACCATGACAATTCGTCGGGAACTGCACACGATGGGATTCCATGGCAGTGCTGCTGCCCACAAGCCCCACATCAGCAGGGTCAACGCCAAGCGACGTCTGGAGTGGTGCAAAGCCCACAGAAACTGGACAATGGACCAATGGAAACGTGTAATGTGGACAGACGAATCTCGCTACACATTCTGGCAATCCGATGGACGAGTTTGGGTTTGGCGCATACCTGGAGAACGCTTCTTACCCGAGTGCACAGAGCCCACAGTCAAGTTCGGAGGAGAAGGAGTCATGGTGTGGGGCTCATTTTCATGGTACGGACTGGGCCAGCTCATTCCTGTGCAAGGAATCATGAACTCCGACCGTTATCTGAATGTTTTGGACAACTGTGCACTTCCAACGTTGTGGCAATTTTTCGGAAACGGGCCATTTCTCTACCAACACGACAATGCTCCGTGCCACAAAGCGAGGCGTGTACAGCAGTGGTTTGCGGACTCAGGGGTCGAAGAAATGGGTTGGCCGGCACAAAGTCCCGACCTCAATCCTATAGAGAGTCTGTGGGATGAATTGGAAAGACGCTTGCGGGCCAGATCACATCGGCCAACTTCTGTACCTGAACTGATTCTCGCTCTTCAGGAGGAATGGAGGAACATTCCGGAAAGTACCTACCAACATTTGGTGGAAAGTCTTCCCCGAAGGGTGGAAGCTGTGATTCGGGCAAAGGGATGTGCAACGCCCTATTGATTTCCATGAAATCGTGGCTAGAGCGCAAACGTGCATGTGTCCGGATATTTGTGATCATATAGTGTATGTGTTAAGAAAGAATAAAAGATTGGCATGATGTTGATTTGATTAAATTCTGTAAAATGGCTCCTGTTAAGGAATTATCAAGTGTTCAAAGAATGGCTGTTGTGAAACACTATGAAAGATTGCAGTCATTCAGAAAAGTGGCTCATTTACATAATATTTCTCATGAAGGTGTGAGGCGAGTGGTGGAAAAATACAAAGAAACAAATTCAACCCAAAACAAGGAAGGTCGTGGAAGAAAGCAGATGACAAGTGAGAGGGAAGATAGAAAAATAAGGCAGCAAGCTATAAAAAATCCACGGATAACAGCTGCAGAAATAAAGAAAGAGGTGTTTGGTGTGTTGTTGGTGCTCGAATTTATCGTCAGATGGTGAAACCTTCCCACTGCAGTTGAACTGATGACAGTGATAATTTATAATAAATATCTTACTTAACTAAATTAAGTTCTTTAAAATTATAATCTCTTTATTTTAATCTAATATCTAATAATTAAATATAATAATTAAATATCTAATGTTATTAATATCTAATATTAAGTGCGGTGTTGTAGACTAATGTAATGGTGTCTCTTGTATAGTACAATTATTAAATCACTCTTAAAAACTGTTAGAAACAGCGTAATCCTTTTCTCACTTGCCACTTTTAAACCAAAATAAAAACTCAACTTGGTGATGGTAAGAACACTCCATCAACTCAAACTATTAGAAACAGAATACATGAATCTGGATTGAGAGGACGAATTGCCAAAAAGAAACCCAAGATTGACCATGAAGCAAATGAAAAAAAGGTTGGAGTTTGCCAAAAAGTACATAAGAGAACCAATGGAGTTTTGGAAAAATGTTATCTGGTCAGATGAATCAAAATTTGAACTATTTGGCCAAAAAAGATGTTATGTGTGGAGACCAAATGGAGATTAGATTATCTGAAGCCTACTGTTAAGCATAGAGGAGGTTCAGTGATGATATGAGGTTGCTTCTCCTTCCATGGGACTGGAAATTTACATCTGATAATTTCTACAATGAATGCAGTTCAATACACAGGTATCCTGGAGAAAAATTTAATACAATCTGCCACAAAGATGTCCCTGAGACGGCAGTTTGTATTCCAAAGAGACAACGATCCCAAGCACACCTCCAAACTTGCCACCGAGTACTTGGCAAAAAGGAAGATCAGAGTGCTTGATTGGCCAGGAAATTCACCAGTTTTAAACCCCATTGAAAACCTTTAGGATTTCCTTGATCAAAAGATTCCGAATGATAAAAGAATAAACAAGCATTCATTTTCATCTGCCTTGATGGATGTGTGGGAAAATATCCCTAAATCTTTTTTGGAAAACTTGGTTGAAAGTATTCCAAAGCATCTACAAGATGTTATTGATGCTAAGGGTGGTCATACACGATATTAATGCCATGTGGAACCTTATTTTTAATTTTGTATCAGATGTTTATCAATATGTCAACATAATTATTTGCATGTATTTTGTATACCCTATACAGAAACATTTTTTTATGCAGAAAGTAATTGCATAAATTTGTTTATTTTTGTATGATAATTTGACTCAAGGCAAGAGTATTTATGTGTATTTTTTTCATATTTCTTACATATTGTTTTCTATTAAATTAAGAGCGAAAACAAATTTTATGCTTGGTGTCAACTTAATTTTTTTATCCAGTGTAGATGCTTTCTTGTGTGTGTTCCACACTTCGTCTGATGTTGCAAGTTTAAGTTATTACATTCCTTACCTGTGACATTCTAAATTGTCTTATGCATGCACACAATTGTTCTGGATGGATTCTGTCTGAACAGTGGGTTTACATACAGTGAAATGAATCAACCTAATTCCCTGAGGCATCCTTCCCTCATCTCAAACCACCTGGTTCAATTAGATTGAATTTGATCTGGATTGAAAGTGTTTACATGGCATTTTGGCAGGATTGAGTCCATCTGGATTGAAAGGATTCATGTAAACAGACTGATAGCAAGAACAGATCCCCCCCTTCATCCATCCCTGCTGACAGTCATTGCTTTATTTATTCAACCTGTCATTTTCCTTTTGCTGACGAACTTCTTCAACAATGTCGTCATCCATTAATGGTGCTGAAGTGAGGATCTCATTATCCATGCTTACGATGAAGATTTGTCTGTAGCCTTTTATAGGTAAAAGTCACGAGGAAAGGGATCCTTGACAATCGGCTGTTTGCTTGTGATGAATGTGATTCCTTACAAGTGATTCCTCACGTGTACTAGCCATTTGTCATGAGGAGTATCCACCCAATGCTTGGTGTCTTAATTCTTTGAGCACATACAGCATTTACTTAAAGTATTTCATATTAATAGGATGATTTTACATGTAAAATTCACTGAGGGGGTTGGGGCTGGAAATCATTTTGTATAAAGCGAAATTTCGTATTAAGCATTTGTGTAGTAAGTATTATAGATAGGCATAATAAGCGTATATTAAAGTTGTGATGATATCTATTGCAGAGTGCTTATTTTGCAAGCTGAATTACACGTCATAGTTTCAAATTATACATCTGCTATTGCACCTTTAATGAAGGCTCTAAGCCTTTGCCAGCATCATCATCTGGAATACAAGGCTGCTCTCATAACACTTCACTTAGCAAATGTACAGGTATTGCATTTATCGTTATTTTTGATATTTTCAATGTTACTTATTTTATAATCTTCCTCTTGTGAAACAAATTGACGATCAGGATTTTAAATTTGATTATAATCTATGAGGGTTGATCATAAAATTCTTATTATTGCTAAGAAAAAATAATGCAATAAAAACAAAAGTTGGTCGTGAGCTTAGTCCTTCTCTGCATATCCTCCATATAAGGCGACACATTTTTCCAAACAGTAAATGAGCTGGTGGAAACCGTTTTAAAGAAACCTTCTTTTTGATGCTTGAGGAAGAGTTCCACCTTGGTAATTGCCTCTTTGTTGTCTTTGAAGCATCTGTCAAAAGTGGCGTTTTCAAGAGGTGAAAGAGGAAGAAGTTACTTGGTGCGAGGTCTGGGCAGTAGGAAGGATGAGAGGTAGAATTTTATACCCCAAGTCACCCACAAATTTCATGGTGACATGAGATGAATGGGCGTTTGAAGATTGTTATGAAGGATGTTCAAAAAGGAAGCAAAATCTGTGGAATGGAACAACCGAAATCGGAGGGAACCTCTAATCCATAAGGAGATTTGAAATACGTATCCAGTATTTCAAATCTTCTTGCGGATCAGACGTTCCCTCCAATTGTGAATGAAGGATGTTGCAAACTGAGGATGAACTTTTTGCACTATGGCCTCGGCGGTAATTTGTTGGTCTTCAAGTGCCTCCACATTTTCTGGTTCTTCATTGAGGGATGGTTGTTCTGTCCATGCTTCATCCTGCAGGCTTGTTTGACCACACTGAAAGCGTCGATACCAATTTATGACTGTCATATGCTAAAGCATTGTCCCAGACACTGCAACCAGTTCATCGTGAATCTCCTTCACATTGTTTCCTTCAAATACAGGAAATGAATAACAGCTTGCGCTTCAATTTTGTCAACTGATTGCGCAATTTTGGTTTTGACCCTTTGGCGGCATCGTGCGAAACTATACCACGGTTTTTATGAGCGATCCTCGTATAGTACTTTAACGGGACACGCTAAGCAAAATGGATTTTCTTTTTTTTATTAATAGATTTTAATCAAACTTGGCACAAATAAAGCGGGTAATTTGTAAATGAAAATGACACCAATAAATTATTTGTAAGTTGTTTCTTTGCAAAGTTATAAGCGAATTAGCATTTTCACTTCCAGTATGTTTTCTGTTTGTGCTATTTAATCTACAAAGATCTAGTTTATGACATTGGAAAGATCAGGTGTTTTTCAATACAGGGTGCATTGGGTGAAACTTTTAGAAAATATTTTTTTTAACGTTATTTCGACCAGCTACAAATTTGGTGATGTGAGCACACAGTGTTTGGGGAGTAATAAACAGTTTATATAATAGGATTGAATTGGCCTTGTCACCCTTTATTCATTATACTCCCCTCTTTCCAAAATGCCCAATTTTTTGAAAATCCATTCAGTAGAAGCAGAGAAAAGTGTACCGAAAGATGTCCGTGTACTAGAAAATTTGTTCAGAAACCACTAATCAAACACAAATAATTTAATTAGAAAGATAAGCTTTTTTGTTTCTTTAAAAAAAAAAAAAATCTTGCATATGCCACTAAAGGGTGTAGGTATCGCACTTGTTGGTGTGATGAGTAGTTATGCAAGGGAATATGCAATCTAATATCGCTGCAGAGATTGATGTGTAGCAGCTGTTCTCACCATTATCACAGAAATATTACAGTATCTCAAAGCGTGTGCGAAATGGGTACCCCATCATTTGAACCAGCAAAAGAAGACTTCCGCATGGCCATGTCACTTTTTTTGGAGCGCTTTCATGATGATGAGGATTTCTTGTCAAGAATTGCCACAGGGGACGAGAGCTGGTACCACCCTTATGAACCTTAATCTAAGTGCCAAAGTCTGCAATGCAAACACCCAGGATCACCACCACCCAAAAGATCAAAGTCAGTCCGCTGTAGTGGATGCAGATTGCATATGAATGGGGGAAGTGCAAGAGGCGGTTCGGAATTAGTTCAAACAACAACCCAAGATCTTCTTTGAGAAGGATATTTCACGCCTAGTATCACAGTGGGAAATAATTGCTTGAACCACCACAGTCCATGTTTTTGAAATAAATTCATTTGTTTAGTTCCCTTACATTCGACCCGTTACTTATTGAATTGACGTCGTATAAAAAAAGTTTCAAAATGTTTTACGTATTAATCCAAAATTTGAATTTTTGCTCAGCGTGTACTCTTAATTGGTTTTAAATTCAAGAGTGCCGATTTAATATACAAATTTTATTGAATAAGGGGATGGCAGGTTTGAATGCTAAATTTTTTTTTATTTGTTAATGAGAAGGGCAAATTCCAATTCAAATGTTATTACGAGGGAAGGTCATTAATTAAAGGCATTTTTGGCATAGCATCTAAATTGGTGTACTGCCTGCGTTCGAGCTACAGCAGAGCGTACATGTTCCCGTTTATGCCCAGGTCCAGCCATGAGTGGGTGTGGACAAAGAAAAAGAGTGGCACACGTTAAAAGAAAGGAATAACTAAGCTTAATTACCACAAGACAGTAGCAATACAATATAACGTAAAAGAATAACTGATAATGCGTATAGTGAGGCATTACTGTTTAAGTGCGTCGCGCTGGCCCAGTTTACCTTTGCATCTGAGGACTTGCATTTCTTGTTGGGAGGGGAAGAGAGATGGAGAGCTGCTTCTTGTGCGAGGTCCAGACCCAAAACTGCATTCTTAGCTTCAGCATGAACCCCGTTGAAAACCGGAGCAGGCGGACATAAGGAGGAGGGCGTGGGAGTTATGGGCTTTGTCCACGCATTCTAGAGAACCCCTCCCGAGTGGACCAGATGGTCGCATCGGAAGTGAACAAGTGGGGGTGAATTCTCACCTGACTCATGGACTTTGTCCCTCACTTCGAATATGCACCCGCTGGACACTCTCTAACGGGACGCTCCCTCCTTTCGTTTCCATGCCACTGCTTCCCCTTTCAAACAGCAATTCATTTTATGACATTTTCCCTTTTATTACTCATCCTCTCCATTCACCCTTCCCTCATCCCCCATTTCTTTGTTGATTTCTTTTCTCTCTCTCTCTCTCCTTTTTTTTTCTTTTATTAATCTGTTCCATTCTTCATTTATTTTTTTATCTTTAAACATTATTATAAATTTACTTAAGCAGAGCATTACATTGGCATAGAGAGTGCCTTCTACCACTCCTAAGTCAAACAAGCATGTAACTATATCCGCAGTAGCTGTTGTGTGAAAATTTCAAAGAAATGTCCGTTTTGTGACCATTATGCTAAAATTTGGCCTTTGAATTCATGATATTTTCCCTCATATGAATGAAATGAAACAATTGAACAATTAACATGAGAAATCCTAATTAATAACCATTTCTAATATTGTCTGACAACCATTAATATGATTGTCTTCGTATTAACTGAAGAATTCAGATTTAAGAACCCATATCAAGTTCAAAATACAAGCTGCTATCGTTCACAGTGTGCTTTTGAGAGTACCAAATGGTTATAATTAAATTTCCCCACTTCTACGCGGGTTGCAGATTGCATTATTGTGAATGCTGTTAGATGGGCTGTGGCAACCGTATGCACTAAAAAATTTTCCCTTGGAATTCTCTTCCCCTTGCTCTTTATGGCCTATACACATAGTTTCATCAGTACCCGTGCAATAATACAGTCTGCAGCCCACACAGAAGTGGGGAACTTTATTTATAACCATCCGGTACATACTTCGCTTGCCCTAATTTAAGGTTTATCTCCTCTGTACATGAATGTATGAACAAAAATCTTGCAGCTTGATGTGTTTTATTCTTTCCATTTCCTTCTCTTATCAGTTCGTTGATTGAAAATTAACTTTTCCATTTTCCTTAGCTTCTATTAGAACTTCCGAGCCAAGCCCTTTGTCTTCTGGATCAAATAATGGTATCTATATTTGCACATGGGTCTGTTTATGACCGAGCACGAGCCTACTTCCTGTATGCTAAATGTACGATTGCATCTATCAGTGAAGGCAGGAAACAAGGTAAGACATGTGTGTTTTAAAAACTCATTTGTGTTTATTTTTTTGTATTTTTTTTTTATACGTTTTCAAATTTATTGCCATAGTTTTACCTGTTAGTACAAATATCATTAAATGGAAAACTGAACATTTTGATGATTTCAGGACTCAGTTTTTTTAAATCCACTACAGTAAAATCCCGTTACAACGTACTTTAAGGGAACTGGAAATTTGTACGTTATTCTAACTGTACATTCGTACGATTTGGGTACATCAGAATAAGTGCGGACCCAGTCGAACGCTGTCTTCGGGAGCCACGATTTCGTGATAATGTTAGATCGAGCCGCGGTCAATCCGACCCCCCCCCCCCCCCCTTCCCCCCCTGGGGCCCCAAGGTGGGGAGGGCAATACCACTGGTTCTAAATGGCCATTTTCATCTTCGTCTTCCTGATCGCTATGAATTTCATTTGCTTTTGTCCCATGTCCAGAATCCCTGAATCGACTGAGTAGCATGCAGAGATTTCCGAGTTTATATATGCTACACTGACCAGCCAATGAAATGTGAACTCGGCTTAGTTAGCCCATTGGCCCAGTTGCAACTTTCGCATGGGCTGTATTGACCAATCGGAGCAAGACATTCGAACGATGTACGTTGTAACAAAGTGATAATTTAACCAAGGGAATGTAAAATTTTTCCGTTAATGCGAGGTGTACGTAAAAGTGAAGTACGTTCTTCTGAAACTTTTTAGCATTAAAATACCTACGTTTGGGATGGGGATTTTAAATTTATACGTTATCCTGAAGTGTACATTAATGTGAGGTACGTTGTAACGGGATTTTACTGTATCATAAGAATATAACTTGGACTTAAAAAAAGTTCCATTTTTTGTTATTTATTTATAATACAGACACTTCTGTTTGTTCGTGGGTGTTATGAGGGTTTTTTCTTTGCCACTCTGCCATGGAAGCCCTTCTCATGCAGATGGCGGGCTATGGTCTTTTCACTAATAGCCATTTCAACTCATTTTTTACTTCTGATATCGTTGCATAGGGTTTCTTTGAACATAACGAGCGATTTGACAGTCCATGCGCTCATCTGTTTTTCATTTTCTCCCAGAACTCTGTAAATTCTGAATGACTTCATAGGTTTCACGTTTTTGCACAATTTTATGGACACCTGTGTGACTGATTCCTACTAACTGGGCAACTTTTCTAAAGCTTTGTCCCTCTTTCACAAGTTCTAATACACGTAGTCTCTCATCTTGACTAAATTCCCTTTTTTTCACCATTTTTTTTATTTCAGTGACTCCTGCACAATGGCACTTAATTATTTTCAAGATGTACAGTATGTGTTATTTGTGAATGTGTGTATATAGCTTTCTCGCCTGCTTTGGTTACTGCCTCAATTTAGGGCTCTTTCTTAAATGGAAACATAATTTTGTCTTCCTATGGACCCTCTTCAAAAATGGGCCAATCTCATTCTTAAAGATTTATGCAAATAGTTTTATGTAAATTCACTCATTTATGTCTAAGCATTATAGTCTTTATTGATTATAGTGATACAAGTCGATGTTTTCATGAAATTAGTAATTTAGTGCAAGTTTTCTACTGGAACTTAATTATGATGAGCACTTTAACCTACATGTATACATATATGAAGCACATTTTGAAGGACTATTTTATGTTTTTAAGCTCTACAATCTGCAAGTAGGATGTTGATTGCAGCCATCGAAGGATTCAATAAGGTAGATGCACACCATCGAATAAAAGATGCATTGTATTTACAGGTAATTTTCTATCTTGCTTATTCAAACATTAAAGATTTATGACATTTTACAAGAAGTGACCAAAAAGTTCCAGATTTGGTTCATTTAAAGAGAAAGTGCTTTATTTTGTCATGACATAACTTTTAGTTTCATCACACCCCCATTGCAGTATTAATGCTATGTAGAAAAATTTATATACTTGTGGCCTGTGGATCGTATAGTGGTTTTTTTTTTTGTTCTCCCTTTACTGATAATTAGCCCGCCAAATCTAGCCCCATTGCCAAACAATCTTAATCCCAAATACCACCGAGCAAAATAAGAACCATTTTCCCTCAAAGGACTTATGACAATCTTAACAGCTACCAGCCTTCCCTCCCCACTCCGCTATTCATTAATCCTCTTTTCCAACTTATTTAACTGCTCATTTAATGACAACATTTTTTGAATAATAAAGTAAAATTTTATTCAAAGAAAAAAAAATTAGTTTAAAAAATTGACTACAGGTAAAATTTTAGGGTTATTACAGTAAATGGTTAAATATTACTTAACATTCTGTGTGGAGCCCCACGCATCCCGTCGTTGGCAGCCCTGCTCGCCGACGCATGTTCCAACTCGTTGGCTCCAAAGTTCCGCACAAGGTTTTACAGCTACTCCGCTTTGCAATGAGCCACACAATCTCGACGTCCCCACGATGGTATACCTTATCGGGTTAGCCAAGATGTGCTCCCTTTTGACGCTGGATTTCGTCTCTTTGTAACCCGTCACGGTTACATGGTCGTTGTTTTTTGGCCAATGCAGCTCGCCTCCTTTCATATGAAATTTGCACATGTGCTCTCCTATGCTTTCTCTCACTCTCTCCCTACACACTCTCCCATGCTGCTATTTCTCATCTCCTTCTTCACATTTCTTGTTACCAAAATTCCATTTTTTCCTCAATAGGTTTTCAAATTTTCATGTTCCCATCACAATTTTGTTCCCATCACCCCGTTCCTTTTTTTGTAGTTCCAATTGGTTAGCTTAAATTTTGCACTCCTCACGTGTTCTTTAAGCGAACACTTGGTTGCCAAGCAACAACGTGAGTCACCCATCCCCACTTTCAGTTTCTCATGGGAAATAATCAAGAGAGCTTTCCAAAATGTAAACAATAAGGCTTAACAAGAATTAGACAAAGCTTAAATCAAAAGTTGAGCAATCAAACAATTTCGCGATTTCTTCAATAAACTTAATATTCAACCCAATTTAAATTCCCTGATTTGTCTCTTCATTAATTCAGTAAAACGAAACATTCTTTCAGATTAATTAAAGTGAAGATTATGTTATCAAAATCTTCACTGTGGCGAATCTCTTTGTCACAATTTAAATATATTTACACAGTGTCCTCTTCAAATTAGTCTCCTTGCAAAGCCATGCAATGAGTCCAGTGTTCCTGCAACTTTAGGAATGTGCCCTGGAAGTCTTTTTGTTGAAACAAGTCAAGCACTTGCGATTTGCAGTGGATCTACTATATCGTATCAAACGGCAACCTTTCAACTGGATCTTTATTTTCGGAAAGAGGGCAAAGTTTGCAGGAGCCAAATCTGGCTAGTAGGGTGGGCATGGAAGTGAAATCATGTTGTTTTTCTCAAGAGATTCACGTGTAGAGGAGAGCTCGGTGAGAGAGTGCAATGTCGTGGTGGAGCATCCAGTTTTTTTTCACGCCACATATCTGGTTGTTTTTGCTGAACCTCCTCCCTCAGATTGCTTGTTGCTCGAATTTGCTAATTCTCAAATTTAATGTCCATGAAAAAATCGCAGGCGACCTCAAACATGTGGTCACAATAGCAGCAGTATTTTCTGTCCCCAATGCATGCGAAACAAAATCCTTTGAAAAACTGATTTATGAATGTTAGGGCTATAATTGACTGTATTTGTGGACTTGTGCTGCCATTTGTTGACAAGATATGCAGCCAGTTCTGGAACTTTTTGATCTTACCTTGTATTTAAGTACAGGGTGGCTCATTTGAAATGCCCTAATTTGAATTTAAATCAGTAAAAGAAGTTATCACAAGTATCCTGTGAAACTTTCGTTCCTTATGTTTGATAGTTTCTGCCTGAATTTTTCTACCGTCGTCCACAGCATTTCTGGAGTTCCATTGTCAGAAAAAGGGGAAAGGCACAAACTACAACCTGGAATGCTGAGTTTAAGTCCATTTCTGAGTTTATCACAAAGTAGCACCAGATTTGAAGAGAATAAAGGAATCGTATAGGCAGTTTCTGGATTTTGGGTCCATGCTGAAGAGAGATGGTTGAGGCCAATCGGGTGTCTCTAATGAAAAAGGATAGATTATTAGGCAAGCATTTGAGCGAAATCCATGAAAATCAATCTGACGTGCTTTACAGGAATTACAGATGCTGAAAGCAAGTGTGCATACAGAGGATTGTTAGGTATCTATGGTAACAATTAGCATATTTAAATGCGAGTATGTTCATTTCACCTGACTTATGTGGAATTTTGTTAGGGCAGGTATTAAAATAGTTAGTATTTGAACAAGCTAAAAACATTGAGTTATGCCATCGAAAATTCATAGGTATTAGAAGGTCCACATTAACAGACCTTTCCGACGTCAAATTCAGCTATTCTGAAATTATGAAAGCATGCAAGAAAGGAATATCAAGTGTACTAAATAACATTGGCAAAACCAGAAACCATTCCTGAGGATAAAAAGCAGGCCAATCTGAGACCACCCACAAGCCATACTCCTCTCGTCACCAGATGTAATCCACCAACACCATCTGTGTACATGGTAAACACAATTATCAATCTTCATTGCAAATGGAGAAGCAACATGAGCCACGTTCATAAGTTGTTGCTGTGTCATGTTCAAGAGCGATGGACCAACTGCTGTAAACAAGATGAGGCATATGTTTATTTAAGCAACTGCAATGAGATCCGAGCCAATTTTTACCATCCAAGGGGTTCTAAGGACTTCAGAAAATGGTATCGTAAATGCAAGGAAACATTTTCAAAAGGTTTCATGATCACGGTGGGATACAGCTACAATGGCAAGTTAACTTTATACAGAGTTGAGTCAAAGGCCTAAGTCTGTGTCACTTACTATAAGACTAACATTCTAACCGCCATATTTACCCGTGGCATCCCCGGTTTGTACGGAAATTACATAGTAAGCTACACCAAGACAACACGTTGAGTCCCACCACCACCTCAACTCGCCTGTTCCTGGAATGCATGCAAGAAGATACCAGAATCTGTTCCATTCCATTCAACGACATACCCTTCAAGTCGCTGGATGCATAGTCTATGGATTTTTGTGGCTTTGGCCTACTTAAAAGGCCCTCGGAAAGAGATGACCGTGGATAAATAATTTTATTTTCTTGTAAAATTAAATCAAACCAGTTACATTTGTACTAATTTTTATTTGAATTAACTAACTAAAACAAAAATTAATATATGAAATGTACAGTTGTAATTGACACTGAAAGTATTGTATGCACTCCAAAGAATATTTAGTGACATAATTCAACAGACATTCTTTATACGCTGCCGCAAGTCTTATTCACTGGTTGGCTGGATTCAAAAAATCATGTTTTGGCATGTCCCCATAAAAAAATCTGGGTGAAGATCTTGCAGGCCAAGAAATTGATCCAAGTCGGCCAATCCAGCGCTGTGGGAAATTTTGTCCAGGTGGTTTCTAATAGTCCGTGCGTAGTGTGGAAGTGCACTGTCCTGTTGGAACCATATTTTTTTTCCCATCCTGTTGGAAAAATAAAATTCAAACAACGTGCATCACTTAGATAGCCATTGCAATCCTGCAACAAAACACTTGTGCTCCATCTGTGTTGGTAGTCAACTTCTTTGTAGCAGTGGGGATTTTCAACAGACCAATAGTGGAAATTGTGGCAGTTTACAATTCTTATGTTATGAAAGGTGGCGTTATCTTTAATGGGGATACTTTTGAACATCTTATTTAAAAAGTTTTGTTTGTTAATTATCCGACAATGATTTGTGTGCCGTAGAAGAATGCACTGTGGAAGATGTCACTCCTGATCTTTGTCACACAAGTTGTTGCTCTTTTGCAACACCATTGCAACCACACGGAGCGGTGTTCTTGCAGAAATGGCAGTCTGACTAGAGAGACACGTAATTGCAATCTTATTGCAAGTAAACAGTTGCAAATGGTCTGTCTTGATATAGTTGGAGCTACTCGGGCCCTTATTTCTGCTGTGGATGAGTGTGGGTGTTCAGTGCTTCCCTTACAATCTGGCGGTTTTGGCATGAATCAGGACCTTTTGTACAAGGTGCATTCAAGTTATAACACACCTCCGATATTTTTTCTCAGGACTGGAAATGGATAGAAACCTGCGGTTTGTTTTAAAATACGCGTGCACTCATTGTGAATCATGACAGAAATGGCAGCACTGTATGGCAAACAGAACATTAGTGGCAACGGCAAGAGTTAGGACTGTGTTTGATACTTAAAATGGCCATGTTTTCATTACAAGAAGAGCGTGTAACATTCTTTTTCTCCATTTGCATCGTGTGACACCGATTGAAATTCATCGCCAGTTGAGTGAACATGTGGTAATGGTGTCATGGATGTGTCTAATTTGCGTTTGTGAGTGCGACAGTTCAAAGAAGGCAGAATGTCGTGTGACAACAAACCAAGACACTCTCGGCCTCGCACCAGCCGGTCTGATGACATGATTGAGCAAGTGGATAAAATTGTTATGGAGGATCGCCGAATGAGTGTGGAACACATCACCTCCAAAGTTGGCCGGAAAAGGCTGCACGTGTGCTCTTTCACCAAGACAAAACAATAGCGCCTCGGGCGAACGCGACGGTACAGTTTATTCGTGACAAAAACTTTGAAGTGATTTCTCCCTACTCATCTGAGCTGGCTTCTAGCGACTTTTGGCTGTTTCCATCGATGAAAGAGACTCTCCGTGGTGTCACATTCACTAGCCATGCCGCTATTGCATTAGTGATTTTCCTGTGGTCAAAGCACTCTTAAAGAAGCGTTCGCAGTGGCCATGGAATCATTGTGTCGTTCTTGTGAAAAATGTGTGCAGCTGCAGGGAGATTATGTCGAGAAGTGACACAAGTTTCACAGTTTTTGTGCGATTAGTTTGTGAGAAAAAAAAATCTGAAATGTTATAACTTGAATGCACCTCGTAGACCACTACTGCCAATATAGAGCCAGCACAGAAACATTAAGTCAAATGTGGGTTGTGATTTGCTGATAAGACCATCCAGCCTCTCGAAGTCCCACAAGCCGACCTCTGTCAAACTCCGTCGGCCGCTGTGTATGAGTGGGGCATTGCAGGTGTTGAGACTACTAGATGCCAAACTGATGATCTTATTTAAATTAAAGATGAACTATTCTTCCAGTGGAGGGACTTTTGAGACACTCTGTATCAGGATCCTGTGCACATACAGTATTGAAATTAAAATCATAAGTTATATGCCACCCACACAATACTCTTGGGCAATTTCCTTAAAATAGTAAACAAACAATAGCAGTTATCACATGATAATCTTCTCTTACTGCGGAAGACAGAATGAAAGGAATTCTCCCATTGATTGGTTACTTGTCATGTGATCAGAAATGGCACTACATGATAATGCGAGTGAACACCAGGTTTACACAATGTAACTGATTTAACAGTGTCAAGTTAGAATGAAAAAGACTTTAGAATCCATTTTCCAAGGTCATCTCTTGCAGCAGCAGTCGGGGACCATCTGTTGTTTTAGATGTATGGCTTAGAAGCCAAACAACAGTTTAGGGACTAATGAATCCATCACCCTGTATCAAGACATCAACTACAATCCAGAAATGCAATATATAATGAATGAGCATATCATGCATATGAATAATTTTTTCACTATTAGTTCTTATTTAAATGAGTATGCAAACAATTTTCTTTTTCTTTCTTATTAGGCATGTTTGTATCATGAAATGGGAAACTACGAGGAACAAAACAAGTGTGCATTACAGTTCAGATTGATTGATCAACAAACTGAATCAGCCTTCCAGTTGAGGACCAATCTTTTATGAATTATCTTTTTTCTTTTGCATTAAGAATAACAACGTTCTTATCATGTTTTATGTTAAAAAATTATGAACATATTTTTTATGGAAAACTTGAATTTTCATTAAAAAACTTAATTCATTAAAATACCAATTTGTTATCTGAATTTTTAAATTTAAGCATGCATGTTTATAAGGTGTGCCCAAATGATAAGGAGACTATTGTTATATCTAATGAATATTTTAAGTACAGAATATTTGACGTACAGTTAATGTGTAACAAGACGCCTACACAAAATTGCCTTTGCTAATGATGCACTGATCTCAGAGCGTAAGAAGTGAATGATGGCTTCAGTGTTGCATACTCCTGGGGTTGCATACGGGTCCTTTTTCCACAGTGTTCTGCACTTCCTTGTCGCAGGTGAACTGATGACCTGTAAGTGATTTTCTTAAAGGGTCGAAAATATGGGAGTCACATGGGGAGATTTTGGGACTGTACGGAGGATGTTTGAGGACTTCCCATCGAAATGCTTCCAGCAGGTGGAGGGTCTTCTTGGCTGCAAGTGGCTTAGTGTTGTCCTAGAGCAGCAATATCCATTTTGAGAGCTTCTCTCTGCGCTTGTTCTTGATGGCCCGTTTCGGCTTCAGCAACGTGTTGCAGTACCGTTCATCGTTAATTATTTCACCCCATTATAGCCAGTCGAGAAGTATGGGTCCTTCTTCATTGAAAAAAAAACTGAGCATCACTTTTCCGGCCTCCATGGCAGAGTGAACTGTTTTGGGACGTGGGGAGCCGGGATGACGCTACATCTACCGACAAGCATATTTACCAACTTCGATTAGATGCAACGGCGCTACAGTGGAAATCTCCTTTTCATTTGGGCACACCATATAGAAAGGCCAGTTTAAAGCCTGGATTCCATATCACCAGAACATACTGCAGAAACAGACAAGAGAAGCTCAAGCGTGACATCACTTCCTCTTTATAATGTACTGCTCGGCAAATTGTCAGCAGAAAAGTAGAACAGACAAAATTTCAATTTTTAAGTTTCTGCAGTTCTTGCTGTTGTGCTGCTCAGTCAGTCATGTCTCACTTTCTGTAATGTCATCAACCCAAGTGAAAATAAAAATATCGGAAACGGTGGTGAAGAGAAATGAGGAATTAGAAATGTTTTATAAACAATCGCAAGAGACTGGTGCAATCTACAAAACTATCCCGGATTTCTGCAGTAGTGGGAAACAAAATAGAGCACCGGCAGACAACAGCAGACTGGTAACGTGGACTGTTGTCTGTTGTTTAATCTGGTAATGTGGATACCAAGCTTAATATGATTTATATTTTTCACATACACCACTCAACACAATTAAGGGAGGTATTATGGAACACAATGTATTCTTGATGTTACTGAACAAACATTACTATTGATATGTACAATAGCAAACAAGATTAAAGCAGTGTTGTACCAGGAAAAATAAACATGGACAATTCAAACTAGGCTGATTGCAATGGTTATGAACTGGCATTTATAAAACATGTTCATGTCTTTGCCATCAATCTCAATGAATTTGCACAATTGGACTACAAAATTTACCACCACCACCACCACCTCGAGAAAGTCTGTTGGAATGGTCAAAATTCCAAATGGATGATTACAGGGATCGGTTGATGCCACATCCATAGTGTTTGGGATAATGCTCTTTAGTTTCCTTGCTGCCCCGCTCAGTGGCGCAATGTTTAAAAAATCCTCTAGCATATGGTGTCATCACCTTCTAAACTACAGGCCTCACAACA
>JAHWFO010015202.1:347840-411722 GCA_023313115.1 Rhysida immarginata
TCTCATCAGCCATGTACTCGTCATATTTCCACCAATGATTTACTGTATATCGAAAATAAGTATACAGTGCTCCCTCTATATAACGGCACTCGACATAACACCAAATTTATAACGCCAAGTGCATATAATGAATTTCTTTTCTGGAAAATAAAAACTTCATTATATGGACTTGGTATTATGTAGAGTCCCATTATATAGAGGGAGCACTGTATGTATGTCGATGGTTCCAATGCTAAAAGCAACCGTTAATGTTTTGAACTATGGCATTTTGCAAAGGTCAGACCAGGAGAAATTGTAATCTACTGCACTTAATATTGAAATTATTATGTTGTTTATTTATTTATTTATTTTTTTTTAAAAGTTCATCTCCTATCTATTATTTTATGTATTTTATTAAAAATGTAATAATATCGCTCTGGCAAAGCACTTCACTGCTGGCCCTCTATTTCACAATTCCTTATGGCGTGATATTGGGTAAGTAAAGGCTTGTGGCACCGCACGTGACGTTAGCAGCGCGAATTTGACGTCATACAGCGGTGTAAAAATCGCTACCGTCTAGAGTTGAGATGGATTCAACTTTACTGCGACGGTAATATCGCCGAGGTAGCGTCCACCAATGAATGTACTTTGTGTGACAATCTGTCCGAGATGGCGACATGTTTGGATAGTATCGTTTTGGAGCGCAGCAAACTTGGCAAACATCATCAAATAAACAACAACACTGTTGTTTGTATCTCCGTCCATTTTTGGTTATTTGTAAAGACTTAAAACATTACGTCCATTTTTTTATGCGTCCAGTTTGGGAAAATGCTAAGTGATCGAAGAGAATCTTGGGCTATAGCATAATGTGCCGCGATAGTGGGAACTTATCGGCAGAATTAACGCTGTGCTTAATCGCGGTGGTTTTAACAGTTCCACTTTCCGCGGTGGATAATGGGAACCAGCCTTAACGATCAGTGACGCATCTGTAGCTGCACAAAACACTCGCTATATTGCGGACTCGACTTGTCGCGGGAGGTGAAGTCTTGGCTTCCAAGTTCACAACAGAGAGGGGCAGCAGTGTACTTGCATTCTCAACTGATTTATGTTGAGTAGTGTAAAATTAGACAACCTTTTTTTCAAGAAGGCATGCATAATTTGTAGAGGTTAACTGTAGAAATAACAGTTTTTTTATTTTTAATTCGTGAAAATAATACTTTATCAGTAACTTAAATAGAAAAAAAAATACATGGGTTTTAAATATACACACATTTACCTTCTAGTAATGACTGACTCACAAAACATTTACTGAATGGATAGTGGTTTGTTGTTATAAAAAAACTAACAAAAAAGTAAATCTCCTTTCTTATTCTATTATAAATGGATAGTTGTTGCGAAGTTGGTGTTTAGAAGGATCCAGTCATGGTAGTAGTGATTGAGGTGAACAAATTCAGCTGATTTGCTATCCAGTGTACATCCATCAACCTTCGATGCAATGCCAATGACTGATGACTTCTTCTTTGAGTTCTCTATTATAAAGGGGCTTCCTGCATCAATGTTGATACATTCTTCTGTTGGCATAAACCTTCACAAAAATAAACATTAAGAAAAAGCTTAAACATTTTTAATTTCTGTAGAATTTTGTTAAAAAAATTTAATTTTTCTAGATTTATGTGAGTATTATGTAATTTCTAGATTTATGTAAGAATAGAAAAAATGTCGAAATCCATTTGACAGTTAAGGAGGAGGTCAGGAGAGGAGTTCTTGGCTTTGAAAATCTCTATGGATTCCAGAGTCGCGGTTTGAAAGGATCATTACAAAAGTGGAGAATGGGCATCAGTTTTTCACATTTCTTGCGTGTTCAGTGATTGCGAGGTGGTTTGCATAATGTGATTTGTCATCTTTCTTCTGGAATAATGTCGTATGTTCTTTAAAACGAACAGCGAAGTTACGGGATGAAAGTCCTATGTAGAACTTCTCACAAACTCCGCAGTTTAGGCGATATACACCAAAACAGGAATAGTTGTTGGTATTGGTATGGTCGGGAGGGTTCAGTGTACGGAAACGGGATGGAAGATCAGAAGGAGACGAAGCGAAGAAAGGAAATTAGTCAGGCGCGAGAAATGGGGGCCAAGGAAAGGTATAGAAACCCATTTCTTGGGTGGGGATGGGATTGGAGGCTTAGGATTGAGGAGGGCGAGTTTTCTGCGACTTAATAGACGGGAAAAGATGAAGAAAGAAAAACCGTTCGTAGAGGCAAGGGAGCGGATAAAGCGGAATTCAGATGGCGGCCACATAAGCGATCTACTCATTTCATATCGTTGCGCCGACCCAATATCAAAATTAACTATGATTCTTTTTTGTTTCGGTTCATAATCTCTGTTCTTGAACAAATAAAATTCTTTCTACACTTTTTATTCAGGGCATGGCGGTGAAATTATTTCGTTTAACTCTAAAATATTTAGCGAAGCGGTATTTTTTCGCCATTGTGAAAAGACTGGGAATTGATCAGCCATGAACGACAACAACGCACTGGATAGACGACTTTTCTCATTTTTATTCTATTAAATGACAGCCAATCATAAAAAATCTCTATTTCTAAGGCCACCAATCATAGCAACGGAAACGACAATCGCACTTCCTTATTCAATAGTTTAAATTTTCAAATTTCAAAAAGCCTTAAATGTTAACACCTAAGCAAAAACCTCGAATTTGGTTATATAGTAGATAGTTTTGCGGTAAATACGTTTTAAACTTGGAATTCGAGAACTTTCGAATCACCATGAATTTCTTGGAATAATGCCCAACAATAGTTAATGACGAAAGTCGCTGTTTCTTTGGCTAACAGTGTATTGGGTTAGTGAATCACCCAAATGATTATTTACCTCTCTGGGGCACATACGTGACCGGATTGACGTGTTTCGAACACGTACGTTTCCGAATTGACGTGTTTCGAATGAAATGCCCGGATTTGAAGACGTCATCAATTGTAAGGTGAACCTCCTTGTATATCGTGAAATGTTTCTCTGGCAGGAAGTGACCCAGGTAACGAAACAAATGATAGTCTGTAGGAAGTAAGTCCGGAGAATAGGCCAGAAGAGGCAATGCTTCATAGTCCAAAGCATTTGGTGTCAGCAACGCTCGTTGTCTTGGAACAGAAGAACACCCTATCTGTTGACCAAAGCCGGTAGTTTCTACAGCAACTGCTGGTGCATCTGTTATTGCAAATTACCAGAATAATGTTCTGCTTGATGGTTTGGTCTCTTAGCAAAAAACTCGATGAATAATTCCAGCTATGCATCATTATACAAAAAGGACCATCATCCCGGAATGTACGAGTGGCTTAAGGATGCTGTCCAAGAGGCTGCGCCTTGCTTGACCATTGTCTAGATCATTTACAGTTATCATACAGGACCCGTTTTTGATCACAGGTGACGATTCGGTTGGGTATAGAATCCTGTTTATTCCTAGCCAGCAGACCTGCAGACTTCCAAACAGGCATTGATAGTTTATTGGGAGTTATCATTTCATGAGGTATTCACATGTCCGTTTTTTTGTTTTTTTTTTACTTAACCCAACGCAGACTGACGCCGAACAACTTACCTCTGCTGCTATCTCACGACACGTTTTTCGCGGGTCAGCTTCAATTGCACTTGATAGAATATCGTCAGAAACTGCAGCAGCTCGGTGGCTATGTGCCTTGTTTTGTAAGTCCGTATTTCCACTACGAAACTTCACAAACTATCGGTGAACATTTCCAAATGGTTTGTAATGTTCTTGCTGAATGGCTCAGTTTAACTTCATACAGGAAAATCGTGATTTTCCGGCTTTCTTTACAACACTTGCAAGCTTGAATGAGGCAAGCCTGAAATTCCATACATCTGCTACCTATCTATAGAAGATGTTGATGGGTTAGAATACACTCATAGCAACTACTGCAGTCAAATGAACAGACGACGCGAACTTAGTGAGGAGAAAAGAGGGATGATCATTGCAGCCCGCGTTTGGGCATTCGATCCGTGAGATTTCCAACGAATTTCAGATACCCCACTCGACAGTGAGTGATGTAATGTTGGAGTGGAAGCAAAAGGGGGTTAAAAATGCCAACCCTGACCCAGTAAACCGACGAAATTGACAGGTCACGACCATCGGTTCTTGAAACGTGTGATGTCAAACCGGAAGGCTTTGTTAAAGACGTTGACATAAGACTTTCGATCGGTGTCATCTGCTAATGCAAGTGATCGTACCGTCTGCCGAGAGATCATCGCACTTTGTTTTCATGGACAAGCAGGAGTTCACAAGCCAAATATCAAAGCTCTCAATGTGACCCATAGGTTACAGTGGTGCAAGGAATGCCGATTCATTACAGAACAATGGAAAATCATCCTATGGAGTGATGAATCCCACTACCCGTTGTCGCGGTCTGATGGACATGTGCGGGTTTGGTGAATGCCAGGTAAACGATGTTTACAGGACTGTGTCGAACCCACAGTGAAATTCGGAGGAGGTGGCATCATGATCTGGTCCTGCTTTTCGTGGTATGGTCTTGGTCCTCTTTTTTAGTTTGCGGAACCGTGAATGCCGAAGCATACCAAACAGTTCTGGACAATTCTGCGTTACCAACATTGTGGGAACATTTTGCATGACAGTATTCCCTGTTTCAGCATGACAGTGTTCCCTGTCCTACAGCAAGCATTATTAACACCTCGTTTGAGGAAGTGGGTGTGGGGAAACTTGATTGGCCAGCCTAAAGTCCATAACTGTTTGGTATGGATCCAGGCCATGCCACCCAAAAGAACACCACTGATCTGTTTGTCAATTTGAAGGATGAATGGAGCAAGATTCCCACCGATATGTATCGCAGATTGGTGGAAAGTGTGACATGTTGATGTCAGTTAGGGTTACATATGTCCGACGGGAAGGGAAAATAGTGAACGACTGGTTATGGGAGGGATGTGCGCGAGTGATATGAGCGATGCTTTGTTTTGTTGTTCTGATCGTTGTGAGCGGTTTGTTCGCCGTTTGTTTTTCTGTTTGTGTGGTTAGGATGTGTTCTCTTTGTGGTGGATTGTGTTAGTTAGTTTGTTGGGTATAGAACGGTGGGTGAATGTGTTTCGTTGATCATGTTTAGTTTGATGGGTGCGTGGCCGCTCTTTTGCGAGCGTTTTGCTAACAACGCAGAGTCGGTCGCGTGTGTCTTTTTGTTTTCGTTTGTTGCAATGTTTGTTGGCGACTGACATTGTTAGTTGTTTTTAGAGTTTTGTTTAGCCTCCAGCAAACAATCGTTTATTTTTTTTAATGTAGTATTGTTGGTAAATAGAATTGGTATTATATTATATTTTTTTTTCTTCTCTCAAAACCGCCGTGTTGAGCGGTCATGTTTTGCTTTGCTCCCTATATTGCATGTCCTACGTGTTTTAGAGGAGTTCTTGTTGGAATATTTGGTGCAATTAGCACCCAGGTTATATGTAATATTTAATATGAGTATATTAAGGTTTTTAAAATGAGATTCAGGGCTTAATAGAACTTTATCAAGCTATGCAGGAAAGTGGCAGTGTCAGCGGGATGATGGCAGCCATTGCGTGTTCGATTTGAAGGAGAGAGGCCCGAGCCCAGCGATGACAACTTTGACCATGATATTGGAATGAATACTACCAAGTGAACGAAGATGATTGGTGCATTTAAGATGACAACCGGGTGAGTAACTTTTAAACTGATTTGTCGATTTGCGCTTTGGAATGCGTCCGCTCTGAAGTCCCCCCAAGTGCGGAAAAACATTCGCGTAGACGAAGCAGTAAAGTCTTGCCATATGTAGTGCAACTAAAATGCGACTTTGGCACATAAACAGGAAGAATAAGTGTTATAATGCTTCCAAACATTCTCCTTGAAGTCTATGTACTGATGGTTTGGTTGATTAGCATGCCCAGACGGTGTTGTGAGTTATTGGAGACTTTGTGTTGCATTTACTATTCTTTTCTTTAGAAAGTTGTTAATTGTTGTAAGAAGGTTGAAAATGAATCAGACAGCTTATGCCATCGATTCCGAGCAGAAGTAACCCATGAAACAGGTTGATCTATATATCTTATCGGTGTAATTACAGAGCGAAGTGCCATTAGGGAGGGTGCACTGGATTTAAAAGTGAAAACACCTAGTCCCATTGGATTCCGCAGTAAGGCTGTAAAATTAAATACTACCACTCGCCAAGGAGGGGTTAAGGTGCCCTCCCCTCAAAGCGCATAATCAAAAGGGGTCACATTACGCTTTCATGCGTGTTGTTTGGAATACTTTACGGGAGTTGGTAGTATTTCTTTCTACTGAATCTGATTTCTATAGTGACAAGGCCTGATTGTGGTATTTGAATTAAACTCTGTGTATGCTCGAAGTTTTGATGACTCTTGGCTGTTACATTCATGTCAAAGACGTGTACATGTATCTCATTATAGCTTAAGATAATAGTTTTAGTTTTAGAGGGGCCCCTCCTATTATGCTTAAGATATCCTTGCACCGACCGATCCTGTATAAGCTTATGAATAAAATGTGTGAATCCTGCATAATATCTCTGTGCCAGCATTTCTTCAGGAATTAATCCAGGTCTCGAACCCCTGACAGTTCCTCCCCCTTACAAGTTTTACTCGGGGTGCTTATAGACTATCGAGGGTAGGGGGGTGGCACGTCACAAAAGTCTTCCTCGAAGAGTTGCGGATATCACTGTGGCGAAAGGCGGCGGCCCTACATGATACTAGCATCGTGCAGGGTCCGGTTTAACTTACTGATATGGGGTGTCTGGTTGCGAATGGCCAGATAGTGTAAGAGGCAGAATAGTGTAGTTTTTTGTTTAGGAGGTGATTAAGAGAGTGTATTAGTTGTTTGAATAAAGCTACACTCCCCACTGATTCAGGCTACATAGGAGAGATCTTTGCATTGTAATGTGTAGTAAAGTACAATACATTGATGTAATATTTTATTCTATTTGAAAGCGACGACTGGTTTCGCTTTTGTGATCTTAATTAAATGTAGCATGATATTGATAACTCAATACATTGAAGTGCCAAAAAAGTCATAGGAGTATCGTATGCAAATCTTCAGGTGTCGTTTGCATCGCGTAAAAGGTGTTTAAATAGACAGTGGTATCAGTGCTGTCAATTCGATTATTAGCAGTCGTCTGAAACGTCTTGTAACTTGATTATGACTACGTGACTAGAATCAACAGAACTTGAACGCGGAATGATAGTTGGAGCTAGACCATGGGCATTTAACATTCCTCGATCCACAGTGTCAAGGGTGTACAGAGAGTGTGTAATTTCAGGCATGGACAACGCAGTGGCCGACCACGGCTGCTAAATGCTCGTGACGTCTGAGCAGAATGGTCTTTCGTAACAGACACACGTCACTGCGTCAATTAACAGCCACATTCAATGAGGTCAGTGCAGCGAAATTTGGTAGCGATGGAATATGGCAGCAGAAGACTGGCAAGAGTGTCTTTACTGACAGCACGCCATTGGAGATTGCACCTCGCCTGGGCTCGTGAACATATTCATTGGACCTTAGATGACTGGAAACGCACAGCATAGTCCGATGAGTCACGATTCAGGTTGGTGCAAGCTGATGGTAGGGTTCGATTGTGGCACAGATCCAAGAAGCCATGAACCTAAGTTATCAGGAAGACACTATGCAAGCTGCTGGTGGCTCCATCGTGATGTGGGGCATGTTTACATGGCAGGGTTTGGGTCCTTTGACCAAATTAGACCTGCCATTGATTAGGAATCTCTATGCCCATTAGCATGCAGCCCTTCATGGCCTTCATGAACCACAACAATGATGGGATGTTCCAGGAGGACAGTGCGCCATGTTACCCGGCCAATGTTGCTCGCGATTGGTTTGAAGAGCATTCTGAACAATTCCACCGAATGAATTGGCCACCTAGATCGCTAGACAAAATCCCATTGAATGTATTTGAGGTACTATCGAACGATCCCTTCGTGCAAAGAGTCTACGCCTAACACAATTATGGGTGGCTATCGAGACTGCATGGCTGAACATCTCTTTAGAGGACTTCCGCTTACTGGTTGAGTCCATGCCACGTCGAGTTGCTGCATTTTGCTGGGCAAAAGGAGGTCCTACACGATACTGAATATATATCCGATGACTTTAGGCATTTCAGTGTAAAATGTGTAGCATTAAAAACTGCTTACTTTGCGAAATAAAGTTTAGATTTTTTTTTGCAATCGTTAATTTAGCAAAGCTTACAAAGTGGTAGGCATTTAGCTTAATTCATTATTTCATACCTGGTATGTGCTTTGAATTTCTGCCGAAATCTACATCCCTCACAATCATAAATTTCCAGTTGAACTTGTTTGGCTTCAAACGATTTCACAGGTGCTCGGGTTTGTCGGCCTTCTTCCACAGAGGAAACCAACCAGCCCACCATAAACCCCTTTTCTCCTGGCTTGGACATAAAATCTTCGGCTTAAAAATAAAAAAAGGTAAAATTAATGGCATAGTTTCTTTTACCAAGAATTTAGTCATTTGATGATGTGGAGTCATTTTCAAGCTTTATTATAAATATTTAAAGAAATATAGGGTGTCCCAGTGGGTTGTGATGAATTTGAATTGAGCGCCATTAGAGGTACGAATGGTCTTATTTCTATAGACCATGGCTATCAGCTATATTTACAGTCTATTTTGGTCTCCCGTAGGCAATATGGCGAATTGGTTGTTGGAGCGCACATCTTTGCTGTGCGTGCGTTTTTACACACTGATATTGAACATGTTTGCGTGTTTGTGCGCAAATTTTGTAATCAATATTTTGCCCATTTACTGATTATCTATAGCTCTGCAAATTTCCCCAACGGCGTCATATCGATGACAATGCATGTTTCAATCGTTAGTTTCACTAGTCTTTCATTTATTCGTAAGTTATTTAATATTTAAGTTTAATAGATATACAGTGCAATCATGATGTTACGACTGCCTGTATTGTTGTTTATTGTTATCGTTGTTAACTGTCTTATGTACTTGTTGTTAATTTGATCATCAATGCTAACAAAGTTGTTGATTGTGGAGAGCATTGTTTTATGATTGTAAACGCTTTCCCGAGATCAGACGTGGCCGACTGAGCAGATTTTCAAAGTTTTTTTGGTTTTGTAGTTATCATATAAAAGCTTATTTTTAAAAATAAAGACTAAAAAGAATAAAATAAATTATATAAAATAAAAATTTTAAAGCACACACACTGTTACCTTAAAAAATGCCGTAACAAGTAAAAAATCTAATTTATAAAAAAAAGGTAAAAGTGTGGTACGCGTTTAATATTAAATTTTAAAAAGAAAACATTACATAATAAAATTAACGGTTATATTTTTATTTCCAATGTAAAACAAAGAGTGTTGTGCAAGTGCAGAAAGCCTTTCGATTACACTTTCAGATTATTACGGATGATTCCATCCCATCAAGGAAACCTTATTACAGAGGTTTGTTAGGGATCTATGGTAATAATTAGCATATGAAAATCTGGCACTTGGGTTCATTTCATGTGAGCTATCACGTAAAGTATTGTTAGGGCAGGTATTAATAATAGTTAGTATTCGAACAATGAGCTAAAAACAGGGTTATGCCACCGAAAATTAACAGGTTGCGGGAGGGTTACAAATTCAGCCATTCCGAAATTATGAAAGCATGAAGAAGCGAGACTTCGTAGTTTCCAAGAAAGGGGTATCACGTGTACTAAATTCTTCTTCTTCATCTTCAGCCTTTCCCACTTCTATGTGGGGTCGCTGTTTTGATGAGCTTTCTCCATTTCTCTCTGTCCTCTGGCCATTTCCTTCTGAGACTCTTTGATTTAAGATCTTCATCCACAATATCCTTCCCTCCACTTTCATGTTCATAGCTCTTTTGCCAGTGTAGTCCTCGTCTCTTCTCATTACATGGCCGAACCATCTCAGTCTATTTTCTTGGATTATATTTTCAATATCTGTAACCTTCACTGTCCCTCGGATGCGCTCATTTCTAATCCTGTCTGCTAGTGTCACTCCGCACATCCATCTCAACATTCTCATTTCTGCCACTTTCATCCTTTGTATATTGGACTTTTTTAGAGAGAGTGTTTCCATTCCATACAGCATTGCAGGTCTCACCACCGTCCTGTAAACTTTGCCCTTTAGACGCACAGGGGTCTTATCGCAGAGGACTCTAGAAACTTCTTTCCAATTTTTCCAACCTGTCTGTATTCTGCTATCACTTCCCTACCCGTCTCACTCCATTCATCAACTGTCGAACCAAGGTATCTGAAGTGGTCAGTTTTCCTGATTGCTGTCTCCATCAGTTTCAGCTCCTCATTTTTCTGGGCCTCTATATTGGATGCCCTACATTCTGTCTTGCTTCTGCTGATTTTCAGTCCCCTGTCTTCCAGAGCTTTCCTCCAATCCTGTAGCTTTTCTTCGACCTTTGCTCTAGATCTTGCACATAAAACTATATCATCCACATAGAGCATGTTCCAAGGCGCTTCTTCCCTGATTTTCTCTGATATGACATTTTGAATAGGGAAGGACTCATTGCCGAGCCCTGGTGAAGACCCACTCTCATTTCAAAGCACTCGTTCCTCCTAGACAGGTTCGCACTTCTAACTCTGAGGCTCCTCCAAACTTCTTGCCTTGGCTCTCTGTCATATGCCTTTTCCATGTCAATGAAGACCAGGTGAAGTTCTTGTTATTTCTCTCTGAACTTCTCCATCATTTGTCTCAAGCTAAAGATTGCATCAATGGTTGACTTTCTTGGCATGAAACCAAACTGTTGACTCTCAATATTAACTTCAGCTCTCAGTCTTTTGTCCAGGATCCTCTCCAAGATCTTCATGGTGTGTGACATTAGCTTAATTTCTCTGTAGTTGTCACATATTTGGATGTCTCCTTTACCTTTGTAGATTTGGACGAGAATGCTCTCTCTCCATTCGTCTGGCATCTCCTCCTCTCTGTAGATCTTTACCAAGAGATCCCATAGCAAGTCTAGCCCTTCCTCTCCAAGGGTCTTCCAGGCTTCAGCCGGGAGTTCGTCTGGTCCAACTACTTTCCCTCTCTTCAGCTGCTTCAGTGCTACCTTAACCTCATTCCTTGTGATGTCCGTTGTCAGTCCCTCATTTGGTATTCCATCTTCATGGTATTTTCGTTCATTCTCTATGTTTAGTAGCTCCTCAAAGTACCCTTTCCCTTTAGTATCTCCCCAGTGTTCCTCAGGATTTCTCCTTCTTGATCTGCTTGATGTGTGTGATATCTTTTGCTGTCCGGCTTCTGTTTTGACAGTGCTATATATTTTTTCTGCCCTTCCGGTGTTTCCGAGTCATCGTACATCTATTGACATGCTTTGGACTTCATTTGTGCCACTTTCTTCTTTGCCTCCTTATTCTTGATCTTAAAGACTTCTAGATCTGCTGGGGCATATGTTGAGTCCCACCTATTTTTAAGCCGTTCTCATCTCCTGTACTGCTGCCTGCACCTCCTGGCTCCACCACCAACTCTCCTCGTTTTTCCAGAATTTTCCTGTTGTTTCCCCCAAGATTTTCCTGCCAGCACACGGATGGCCTCTGCATTTCTATTCCACCACTCTTGAACATCCTCAAAATCCCTGGAAACTCTCTGCAGGATTGCTTCTTTAAATCTGTGCCTCAAAACTGTATCCTTTAATTTGAACAACTTGATCTTCTTCACCTTAGCCTTAGTCTTCACCTCCCTGACTGCATGCATCGAAAGGTCTATGAGCAATGGGCGGTGTTGCGTTGCCACGTGGTCACTAGGAATGACTTTGCAGTTCTTCACTTCCTTCAGATATTTTCTCCTGTACAGAAAGTAGTCAATCTGTGTGCTATTTCCACCACTTTTGAAGGTGATCAAGTGCTCTTCTTTTTTGTTGAAGAAAGAGTTGGCCAGGGCAAAGTCGAAAGCCCCAGCGAAATCTATGATTTGTTCACCTTCTTGGTTCAATTCTCCAAAACCATGCCCTCCATGGATTCCTTCTATGCCTGTTATTGGCTCCAATGTGTCCATTAAAGTCCCCTCCGATGATCACTCTATCTTTATCTTCCAGTTGTCTTAGCTCTTCATCTATGGTTTCCAGAAAGCATCCTTCATCCCCATACTTATACCAATCTGTAGGGCATAAGCGCTTACTATATGGATTGTTTCCCCTATATCCAGCGTCATCCTCATAATCCTGTCACTTCTGCAGCTTATTTCTTTTACGTTTTCCTTCATCTTTCGTGAGATGATGATCCCTACACCATTTCTGCCCTCTTTGCTTGCACTGCTGTAGAATATCTTGTACCCCTCTCCTAGTTCTCTTGCCTTGTCTCCCTTCTATCTTGTTTCTTGTACACACATGACATCAATCTTTCTTCTTTCCTCATGCCGGGAGGGGCGAAGGAGAAGAGCAAAGTACGTCACGTTGGAGTGGAAGGCGGACCTCTTCGAGACGAGGTAGTGGGGAGCAGAGGAACCAGCTGGGCCGCGCCGCGCGAACACAGTCGCCCAAATTTGGCTCGTGCTACGCAGTGCCATGCCAATCACCTTAGTTTGAGGTTCAATTTACGGCGTTGCTTGAGATTTGCGACCCCAAGCGTCTTATATCACTTTACTCGCCTGAATTTCGTCTACATCGTAGTGTAGTTTTTTTGAAGGAGATAATTTACATCCTGTAGAATTATGTCTAATAGTGAATTTAGTGTTTCCATGTAGATTAAAATTAAAAATTAAACATTAAATGTAAAAGGTGGGATGAAACGTTTGGTATGATGTAATCAGAATTAGTTTAGAATAAATACAGTCTCACATTTTTGAAGCTCAATGTGGCGAAGCTGACCCAAATGAGTTACGCGAGGCGCTACGAAGCGCCGAGAATAAAAGTTTCCTAATTTTGCACGTAAAATTTCTTTAGATAACCTCTCTCAATTTGCTGTAAACGGGTTCATAGACGCCGAATCTGGGGAGCATGACACTTTGTGCCCTAAAAATTTTGCTGGAGGGGGGCATGCCCCCCTCAATATTTTTTCTATGCGCTATATTTTTTCTATATTTTTTTCAATTTTCTCACAATATCTTTCTTATTTTGGGCATTCTTCTGAATGGGTATACAAAAGTTGCCCCCCAATATTTCTGAAGTCCGCGCCACTGAATGTGTTGTTCATACTGAAGAATGTAGCGTCTTCGATGGCCATAAAAAGGATGCTTCACTGCAGTGCTCGCAGTTCGTTTGGGTCAACTTTGCCTTTGTCAGTTATTAAATAAAATAAAATTAATTGTTATTAATTAATATTTGCCAACTATTACCTTAATTGATGGATGTTTGCGCTCATTAACACAAGATGGCGACGCTGATGAAACTGTTTCTATAGCTCAGCACAATACAAGTTACGCAAACCAGAGTCTACGAAAGGTCATCACTCCCCGTTGCTAACACTGTAAGTGTTTCTTAAAATTTATCCCTCCGCCTAGGAGGAAAGGTCTTAGGCCTAAGCATTGCGACAAGCCCGAATAACCCACTTCCCTGCCAATCCGAATGGAGATAAGAGAGAATCCTGATCAATCATTCAACCTACCCACTACATCTTCTCGAAACCCAAATTATTCTGGGAAAAAGGAGAAAAAACGTAGAAATCGTTCCAAAAAGGCAAAAATCCAGACTTTCACAAACGAAGTGGTTATTCCTTCAATGCCAGACGTTCAAACTTCCAAGCTCAGAAGAGTCTAACAGTGAGGAAGACTCATCTGAGAGTCAACTAAACAGAAAGACGTCGAAACCAGATCAAACCGCGATAGCCCCCAATCCAGCGCTTAGCGTTCTAAAGCAAACACCTGCTGCACGGGCGAAATCTCCTCCCCTTTCTCAGGCGAAATCTCCTCCATCTCATCTTGGCAGGAGCTCCCAAACCATGAATATACACCTCCTCCACAGATGAAGGTGGAGTTGTAAACAACATTCCCCCAAATATATTATGGCAAATCCTGTGGTCCACTAGAGGAATTACTCCAGAATACTTCAGAGTCCGATCAGGAGCATACCTGATCAAATTTCACTTGACAGCTCAAGCCACGAAATTTGTCAAATTCAATAACATTGGAAAGTACGCTTTTACTTTCAGCGTCGGCTTGTGAAATTGCTGGGGTTCCAAACGAGATAGAGCTTGATCACTTCTCAACCCATTGCAACATAAGACACGATATCAAACATGTCCGTAAGATCGTCCCAAATTCCAGGGAGAAAATTTTATTATATTCCTAGACACTACCATATTTCCAAATAAAATTTTTTGCGACCACCAGGCTTTAGACACCTCTGTGCACATTCCTAATCCCACGTAATGCGGCTTCGGCCACCTAGCGAAATTTTGCCAAATCCAGGGTTTGTTCAAAATGCCTCAGTTCCCAACATAGACACACTGAACGCCCCAGTAACTCCAAGCTATGCACCAACTGTCAGGGCTCCCACTTTGAGTACTATCGAAATTTTCCTTTTTTCTCTGAGGAACTAAATATCCAAGAGAAAATAGTCAAACTCCACATCCCGTATAGCGAAGCGAAACAAATCATGGAGTCTCAGCAGCCCTGTGGTCCCTCCCCGCCCGCATTTTATGTAACTGTAGATAAACCCACTGGCCCCTCGTATCAGGATGCTCCGCATCAGACGATCCCTTGTCCGCACACTCATAGTTGTTCACAGTCTGCAAAGTGCGTAAATCCAGAGCAATTGACAAACGACTCACCCAGTCTGAAAACACAAGTGTACCCCAAATTCCGGTCCCCAAGCAGATTAATTCTATTCTCAGTCCAGATTGAATTGCTGTGGTGAGTCTTGAACCCAGTAAGGCAGCCATCAGCTCCAACTTAAGCATCGTCTGCTTCTTCAGAGGAGCTACTCGAACTTTCGCAGCGACGAATGACACATTGACATGATAACCTACGGCAAGGAAACTGAGCTATCTCGTGGGACCCTTGGAATATTCAAACGATCACGTCGGAGAAATGTCTGGAGCTTCTAAAAAATTTATCCCTAATGCTCCGGACGGACCACAACAAGGACGGAACAGTTCCCCTACACTTCAACATATCCTTAACGTCATACTACAAGAAACTAACTTCCAATTCGTCCACATTGACATTTTCCGCAAGTGGTAGGAAAGTTCTCTGCTCAATAACTGCCCTTCTAATTTGACTCAACCCAAAGATGCGCTTAGTAATCCTCCAATGGAACATTAGGGGGATTAAAACTAACTGGGAGGACTTACTTTTTACTGATCAAAATTATGACATCATCATCGTCAATGAAACATGTTTGCAAGACTACCAAACAATATCTATTCCCAACTTTGAGACGTACTGTCTACACCGACAACATAAAAGAGGCGGTATAGCCATGGCAATAAAAAGATCTCTCTCCCACCAATTCATCGAAAACTTCACCCAGTACAAACAGGCCATGTTATCCTTAAAAGTCGGGCTAAACAACCAATGGACCAATCTACATGCAATATACATCTAGGGCGCCCTTTCCAAGATTAACTGGACTTCCTGCGCCCTTAAGTTTTCCCCTCCTTTTATGGCACTCTGAGATTTTAACGCGAAATCTGCTCAATGGGGCTGCGCAAGCAGAAACTATAATGGCAGGCAGATTGAAATCATATTAGATCAGCAGCTAGCTAAGATTCGCTTCACTCCAGACCCAACGTTTATAGCCTCGCGAGCCCCCTTGTCTACCTCAAGCCTAGACTTCGTCCTTACGAATCCAGGATTTGCGGGTACAGTTGCTTGTAAAGTACTGGACGAACCATCTTCTAGTGATCACCAACAATCCACATTACAATTGGTAAAGAGAAAATGGCTATCCCGCGCTGCATAAGGCTCTACAAATACCACAATCTAAGAGCCAGATTACATCAAGCTTATGTAAAGAAACACTCGCAGCCCGCAGACCTGATCCCATGGATAAAGTCTTTGAAATTGGTTCAAACAGTCGGGAAGAGACAATTAGGAGAATCCCCCTGTGGTGGGACGTCTGCCAAATCAGCGTCAATGAGCGCAACAGGACTAAAAAAAGACTTCAACAGAAGCAAATGCCAAATATGTTGGAACAACCTAAAACTAGCTCAAGCCCGATCAAGACGCTTTTAAAATCCAACAAACGCGAGCATTGGAAGCAGTTCATCAGATACTTTCACCGTCTGTCCTGCCAAAGTTGGTGGTCGGTACTCAAGTCATTCTACAATCTTCGTCTCCGCAAAATTCTCGTCCTTCAGTCGGAGTCTGGCTTGTTATCCCCCTGGGACTCAGGGAAGAAACTCAATGATGAGCTGGTCAACCGGATCTTGATGCCCCACCAGCCAAACGTCCACCCCTCTAAACCAGAACAAGGCAGACTTTCCAGAGTGCAAGAGCTCGTATGACTGCAGACTTCTCTATCCAGGAGTTTGTCAAGGCAATGAAAAGAATGAACTCTCTGCAACACACTATTAGAAATATTCAATAAAAGCTGGAATCAATCTGACATTCGGAAGATCACCACTATTCATCCAGTCCTCAAACTCAACGCCCCCCCCCCCCCCACACACACATTTGATCCTCCTATAGGCCGATTGCGCTGATTTCCAGCGTAATTAAACTACTGAAAAAATCATCAATAATAGGCTTTCGGCCTACCTAGAGGCCAATGATGTCCTCCATCGGAACATGTTTGGTTTTCGGTCTTTCAGATCCGCCCAGACAAAGCAAGAAAAGACAACTTTTCCTTGCCGCGGTTTTTCTGGATCTGAGGAAGGCTTACGACACTGTTAACACTTGAAGACTAATCCGTAAGATGGAGCTACTAAACATATTATAGAAATTTACTAGGTGGATTGCTGCCTACCTGTCCAACAGAAGGATTACGCTTGCATCCATGTTTCTAACATATGAAGCTGAAATAATAATAGGCTGCTACAAGGTTCAGCCTTTAGTCCGACCTTGTTTAACATTTATTGTTGGGACATCTTTGAAATGGCGGATCTGCATTCCCAAATTTATACATATGCGGATGGCATCTTCATATGGGCAACCACTGTTGCGCTCCCCTCGGTCAGACAATCTATACAGACCACCCTGTGTAATTTACCGGAGTGGGCTAGTAACAATAATTTCACATTTGCCCCAGACAAAGCGACGTCATTATTTCTTATAAGAGAACAATAATTAATTTCATCTTGTTTATCTATGGTGAAAGCATGGGCGTAGCCAGGGGAGGGGATCACCAGGTCCGGTTCCCCCCCGTCGGAAAAAAATTCAAGATGTAAAGAAAGTGATTGATTGTCGGAAAATTCAAATTATTGATTTATTGATTGTATTTACTGCATTAAAGTTAAAATATAACTTTTTCGGCATAGCATATAAAGGTAAATCTAGTTGGGGAGAACTTTTAATAAATACTTGGAGTCAAGTACAGTATTAGACCAATCGGCAATCAGAAGAATCTTAGCGGCTTTGAAAAGCACTCTAGTGGACGCCCTTTACTATTCTGTCAACTTGATCTCGCTATGGGTCAGATGGATGGGTGTAGCCATATAAATATACATGAGGTTATTCAGCTTCTCACAAGTGGCAACCTCCCAAACAGCTTCGAAGACTCAGTTCCGGTGTAACTTAACTCCTCCCTACTCCAGGACCTCTTCGAAGTGGGATTAGACGCTTGAACATTCAAGATTTTCAGCTCCAGCCGTCATGCTATTATTCCTTTTCCAACGATCTTCACTACAACCTGGAACTCCCGTTTTCTTATTCCTATCTTTCCTAACAATCTGGACCAAGCTGCAAAAAGAACGATATTTTATACCATCTTCACAGCCAACTTTGCCAACCACAAAAAATGGTATACCGACGCTTCCGTGGTGCCCCCACAAGTAATAGCAGGTCTAGGTATCTACAACTCAGACAATTCATTCCAATACCAAATAGCTATGTGTTCAACTCCTTTACGACTGAAGCCTGGGCAGTGTTTAAAGCCTTCCATATTGTTAATTCCAAACACAGGCATAAACAAAAACACGTAACATTTCTGACTCTAAATATGTTCCCTCGTGCCTCCACCGCTCACTAAGAGAATGCAACTGGAAATCATCGTCCCAAATAGGTTTAATCTCAGCTATTGTCCTTGCCCTAGATCCACTTCAAATAGAAGCCTTCTTCTTTTGGTGCCCAGGTCATAGCGGCATCATGGGTAACATATATGCTGACTTCTTAGGAAAACAGGGAAGAAATTCCAAGTGTAAGCTCCATTTCCCAGTATCAATTCCAATCTTAAAGCTTTACATAGCCAAACAACTTAAAACCTGTGGAGAAATACACTTCGGTTAAATTCTTTGTGGAAATAGTGGAATCCATCGCCTCCTCCTTCGCACTAGAGCATCCACAGATCGGCAAGGTCAGTCTCTGTTCTTATTTATATATTATTTTTATTATAAGTACTCTGCCAACTAAGATATATTTCGTTCATCCCCTGTTCAATAGGTCAACTCCACTTCAAATGAGGCAGGACCCGAGAAGAAGAAGAAGAAGAAGCATGTTTGTGCTAAATTATTATCTAATGTTATTGATGTCATTATCTAATGGAAATTTATAATTTTATTCTGTTTTATTTGTTAATTTTGTTAAGTTTCCTAAGGGATAATTGAAGGGATAAATTTAGTTCCGTTTCATATATTTTATACAATTTCTGCATTGAGTTCAACTTTACACATCGAATCAACGTCATTCAAGCATCTTCCAAGTCAGTAAAACATCGTCTATATGATCGAAGTTTCAACATAGAAAATTCAACATCTGGAAATGTCAACAACATCAATACCATCACAAACATTCACGAAACATTGGATTCATCACATTCAGCTTTATATGTACTCTACAATTAAACTCTGATTAAATCATATCAAACTGTGCATCCCACCTTTCACATTTAATGTTTAATTTTTAATTCTAATCTAAATGGAAAGTGTCAGTTGTATTTCCAACAGAGGTGTCTCATACAACAATATGGAGAAGTTTAAAGACTGACAAACGAGTGAAATATTAAAAAAAGCATTTTTGACTTTCCCTCTCAAAAACCCACGTTGATACACGAAGTGGTTGGGCCAGCAAAATGATGGGTTTTGGAAATCAATGGAAGGAGATTGTTCTTTCCGATAAGAAGAAGTGATTCGATGGCTCTGTTATTTGGTATTTTTGGCATGATTTAAGGACTGAAAAAAGTCGTCAATTAGGTGGTGGCTCTGTTCTAACATGGGGAGCGTTCCGATATTATGGAAAAGATGACTTAATCGTAAGTGATGGAAGTTCCAGCAGGAAAATGCTCCTGCACATGCATCAAAATCAGCAAAGGGCTGGCTTCAGAAAGAAAACATCGACATTATCGAATGGCCTTCGAGAAGCTCCAGACATTCACCTCATCGAGAATGTATGGGGTATCATGGCAGTCAAGGTATATGCAAAAAACAAACAGTACATTATGTAATTGAAACAATCCCATAGCGAATACATGACCTCGCTGAACAACATCATATATTTACGTTTTGTTATTGCATTTGGAAAGTATTCTTCTAGTTTTGTAACAACCTATTTTGAGTTGTGTGTAATATTAATGCTGTTTATGTTTTCTTTACAAAGAGGTCGGCATGAATAAGTGTATTTATGCTCACATTTATAAACTATTGAAATAGGTTTGTTCTATGTCGTTATTACATGATTCGAGGGTGTTCTTATTAATTGTGAAACGGATTGTGGTAAAAATCAGAGTACTTCTAAGAGCAACTAGGTTTCTTACTATATTCTGAAATGCATACGGGACGAACAAAATCGTTAAGAACTGCATCCTCATTCAGTTCAATCAATGCCAAGTCATGAGAAATTTTCTTCTTGGACTTTTTAATGTTTTTTATGAAACCTTCATGACGAACGATTTTTGTAGCATAAAAATTTTGTTCATTTCCATTGATGAACTTGCCAAGATGGTCATCGCCCAAAACAACGTGCACCTGAAAATAAAGGAAAAGGATATATTGCTTTTATTCCAGAAAATTCTAATTAAGTAGTAAAAAGAACTCCACTCACATCATCTGCGCGAAGTTGATCACCAGTGGTATCGGTTACACACTGTGCCGATGTTAGCACCCACTTTCGACTAATGAGGACACCATTGCAGGCGAACTTGGTGCCATGTGTTGTATAGTCTTTGACGAGAATGGCTGCCAACCATGGCCAGCTACCCAGTCTCACATTGCCATCTTCGAGTTTCCTCAAATTGTAGTTTTCTTTCGATAAATATCCACATTTCTCTGGTGGAGGGGGTGGCACTTCTCAAGAATTATACCAATACGAAAAAATAAGCATTTTCATCAATTAGCATTATAAATTTATTTAATGAAACATTATACCCCATTATATTATCAAAAGTATTCGGACATTAGCAAATATTTGCATAAAGTGCAAAGAATGATGTGCAGAAAGGTGCGCTATATATGGGAATGTTAAGTGTACTAGAATGAGGTGTTCTTTTACATAAAAATATCGCACGGATGTAAACTCACCATATAGTGCACTGCAGCTAAACCAGGAGTCTATGACATAAGGTACTCTTGGCTAAACTAGACACAATAAAATCGTCTGTAAGTGAATTCGTGATAATACGAAAACAAGACTGTTCAGCTACAGCAATGCTAATGTCCTCAAAATTAATATTCGGAACGTAACTCGGTTTCCCAATACTTCGTGTGCCACTTCATCGCTGTGGATGGACTGATTTCGCAGTTCTCCGTCTAGTTGGGCAGTTGTCTTCAGGTAAAGTTCTGAAACGTCTGAATTTCCTTCCCGTAGAGCAGAATGGTCCGAATAATCGTCTTGTACAGGAGTAGCTTCTTGTTGACGCCGAGGGCATTGTTGCGGCCAATGAAAAAATCAGACGGAACTTGGCCTTTTTTGCGTTGTTCAGTGCATACGTCACACGATGTTTCCAGCAGAGATTAGGTCTACAATCACACCGAGATATTTGTACTTATTGATTCAGTCTATTTTCTTGTTTACCGGCATAGCTTGCACTTATCGACCTGCAATTTCAATGACCTTTAGTTGTTGTACCAGCATTCAAAGTCTTTCAGGGCCTTCTCTACGTGGACATTGTCATCACAGGAATATCATCTGCAAAAAATATAAGTTTTCATTGTTAGGGCTTCGGAAAATCATGAATAAAGAAGTTGAATAGTTGGGGTCCAAGGGGCAAGCCTTGCGTTAGACCGGCTTTTACATCACGTGGTGAGGAAACTTCGTTGCCAACTTTGGTTTGGTAATACCTATTGGTAAGGAAATAATGTACCATCCAGGCCAGAACCGAGGAAAGTCATCTCTGACCATCTTGTAGATAAGTCCATGTCAAAGTTGGTCGAAGGCTTTGCTGACATCCAGAAAGATAATTCCGCAGTATACAGAATGGTTTACGGGGTGCTCAAATCTTCGATAAGGCTTCTACACTTACATCTGACAATAATGATTAATAGGAAAACCAAGCTGAACTTATCGTATTTGGTTCTTGGCACTATAATGATCCTGAAGTTTGGTCAAGATTGTCTTCTCTAGAACTTTCGAGATAGATGGATGCAAGCTTAGAGGCCTGTAGCTCATAGCAAATGCCGGATTTCTTCGCAGCTAAAAAAATAAGAAAAGTTCCAGCATTCGTTAATAGTCTTGGCAGTGTCATAAATCAGTTTCTACGGGAGGTTCTACAGAGCACTGTTAAAAACTCCGCCAGGAGCCTTCTTCTGCTTGAGTTTTTTAATGATATTGCTGATCTCCAGCTTCGTCAATTATTGTGGCTCTCTTCTCTTCTCAGGCGTGATAAACTGTTCTGCAAGAGACGTGCTTTGTCCAGATCATCGACACAAAACCACCTGTTGGGGTACAAAGCAATGGGAATTTATCATTCCTTTTGTTCCTCAAGATACGAATCAGCTTTTAACTTTATCTTTCCATCTTTCATTGCCAAGTGTTTGTATCTCCTCATGGACTCT
This sequence comes from Rhysida immarginata, assembly GCA_023313115.1. Taxonomy (NCBI): domain Eukaryota; kingdom Metazoa; phylum Arthropoda; class Chilopoda; order Scolopendromorpha; family Scolopendridae; genus Rhysida; species Rhysida immarginata. The sequence continues at coordinate 369,880 of JAHWFO010015202.1, forward strand.
TCGCGCTAGTCTGTTGTACTTAGTCTTGAGTGAATTAGATTATGAATACCTAGAGTGAACAAGCACCAAGGATTTACAAGACATATTTATAAGAAAATTGGGCCAAGGGATACATAGTCTATAGACGGTTAGAAAAAGTAGCTAATCAAGGAAGGCTAGTAACAAAAAGTAAAAAGCAAAATTCTGAATCTCTTATGTGGCCTGATCCAGATTTAATACTAGACCAAAGACTTTCATCTTGATTTCTAACGTCTCATAAACACCTAAGAGTTTGTTGTCGTTGACATGTCGTAATAGTTTAAGATCCTTTTCGTGATGTCGTGTCCTTTTTACAGTACCTGTCTGGCTACCGCTGATTAATCGGGACGTCTGAAACATGCGTGGGCCGAGTGCTCTTCCCATTTCGTTTCTGCATTCCGAATCGTCTAACCTCGATAAATCTTGCCACATTTGCTGCAAGAAACCACATAAGTGCCGGACTGCAGTGTTAAAGGAGTCTTTCTTTAAGGTTACTCAACAATTTCTTAATGGAATGGGATTCCTATAAGCTAGGGTGATGCTCTGTTCCTTAAGAATGCGGGTTAACCCTTTAATTAGATTCAGTTTTATGTCAACGCCAGTATTGTCTTCTTATCGTGTACATTTAGAAATGGTACCTGCTCATTTCCGATATCAACTTCCTAAACCTTTGCCTCCAACGATTCGGATCCTCCTCTTCCGAGACGAGCGCTAAAGGTCTTGGATGTAGTCCCACCACGCCTCAGATGAATGACCCACTAATGTTGGAAGCAGCAAATGAATTGGACTAATTCGTTTATTGTGAACCAAGCTTTTTCGAAAATTGAAATTAATTTTTGTATTTCATTCTGCTAAATTACATTAACTTATTAAAAACTTATCATTCAACCTCATCCCATTTACTCTGTTCGTTTCCCAAGAAAGTACACGACAGACATCAGTGTGGATGATTTTTCGATAGATGTCGAATTCCGGTTTGGTTCAAAGCGGAAAACGCTTACATCCAAAACAAAAAAAAAAGGCTAGGAACCATTCTTCTTTCCAGCAAATTTGATGAATATTAAGGAAGGCCATAAAAGTGTCGATCTCCATTTGATTGTTGTTAGTGAAGATGTCATCGACCTAATTCAGCCAAACAATAGAGAATTTGTGAATAAGAACTTGAATATATAAGTTGTCGTTCAAATTTTCATTAGAAGATCTCCACTAATATGGGACTATGACAATTCCCCATAAGGATACATGGGTACATCCGGTAGAACTGACTGTCAAATTGGGAAATATTATTACTGACGCAAAGGTTAGTCAAAATGAGTCCTCAATCTTGTTGTCTATAAAAAATCTTAGGGTATTTTGGCTGTTCCAAAAACCGGGGGGTGTCTGGGACGGGTAGGCTAGGAAACAACGACAGCACGTCGAAAGACACCCAATCCTAATTTCCTTAAGAATTTGTTGGTTAACCATAAGGGCAAGACTCCTCCAACACTCCAAGATTTCCTAAGGCAAATGTGACAAAATTTAGTGAGGTCAGACGGTTTATAATGCGGAGACAAGACGGAAAGTGCACTTGGTCCACGCACGTTTTGAGACGACATTGCGAAAAAGAAACTTAAACTATTACAATATGTCAATGACAGCAGACTCTTAGATGCTTATGAAACATTAGAAATCAAGAAGAAAGACTCTGATCTACTATTAAATCTGAATCAAGGCCCCCTAGGAGATCGAAAGTTATTTAATTTGATTAGTAATATTAATTTAACATTTGAATAATCTCTATTCGGAACAACAGATTCCATAATTTTGGTTTCTTCTTTACACTTTTGTCATTTTGTTTTCAGCCTTCCTTGATTGGCTACTTTTTTGTAACCATGTATCCCTTGGCCCTGATTGGCCAATTTTCTGTATAAATATATATCTTGAAATCCTTGGTGCTTGCTGAGGGTGATGTTGAATGTGGAATCCCCTGTACTCGCTCTTTTTATTGGCAAGATGATAGACTGGATCAACGACTACAAGTATTTCAGCGTGATAACAGATTCAAAGCTCTGCTGGAATCGTCATATGACGTACGCACTGAATAAGACCAAAAAGGTAAAATACAGCCTCATTGCTTTCATGGGCTGTAGCAGCAGTGCCCTTGGAGTCGACAACAAACTACTCATATACAGTATTATTAGTCGGACAGCGTAAATGCAATGTGAAAACGTTACACTGAGGACTATTGCCCAACCTGGCAGAAGAACTGTAAAGAATCCGTCCATCCGCAGCGACTTCAAAATCAATGCACATTGGGGAATTCGTTCAAGACCTCCTGGTAGATATGATGCGGAAAATGAAGACCCATAGCAACGACTTGATGGCAGGAATTCTAAATCACCCTTTAGATATAATGCAACAAACGAAGTATTGAAACCCAAGGCACATTTTGGATGTGAACTTCAAGGACATTAACAAAATTTCTATCCCAGATTACTGGAAATTATGATCTCTATCCAGGTTCTCTGTTTTTTTTTGGGTTTTTTTGTAGTTTCCTCTTTTTTGGTTTCGTGTCTAACATTCGTTAATTTTATTTTCCCTTTCGTGTCTTTGATTTGTACGGCCCACTTAAATACACTCTCCACTGTTTGAGATTGACTATTTTTCTTACTAAATTATTTGTTGTGGATAAGAGGTTTATTTCTACTATGTATTGCTCCTATCCACAGTGCTCTTGGTTTTCCATAAAGAAATCCTTGCAATGAAGTAGCATCTGACGGCTCAGTTAATAATATAACTGTGGCAGGGTAGAGCCATTGACCACGGAATTGCCACTTTATTAGGTACACCTCACAAAATATGCAAATTGAGTGACTGCCTGAATTACATGTCACATGAACCAAATCAAGGTATAAATATCCTGAAGCAACTTTTCTACTGTTATTAAACGTGAATTTACAGCAAAAATGGGGAAAACAGTGATCTACTGATTTCCAGCATGGCATAGTGGTGGGTGCAAGATGGGCTGGAAGGAGCATTTCAGAAACGGTCTCATAATTTTTTTACGTACCACAGTTTCAAGGGTTTATCGAGATTGGGTCAAGGAACAAAAAACATGTACGAGCCATCGTGACTCCTGTGGACGGAAAACTCTTGTTGATGAAAGAGACCAGAAGAAAATGCCAAGAATTGCGCGCGAAAACAGAAAGGTAACAATCGTACAAATTACTGCTCATTACAACTCAGGTATCAGAAAACAGTATCAGAATGGACAACTAGTCCCACCTTGGCTCGGGTACCAATGCTGCCAGAGAAGAACAAGATGTGCGCCTCCTGTGGGTACAGCAGCACAAGGACTGGATCATTGAGGATTGGTTGCCTGGTCAGACGAATCTACGTTCCTGCTGCATCATGTTGACGGAAGGCTTAGAATATGGTGAAAAAAATATGAAGCCATGGACCCGTCATACCTGGTGCGGACTTTGCAAAGTGGTGGAAGCGGAGTAATGCTGTGGGGTATGTTTTCTTGGCATGAATTGGGTCCTGTAATGTCTGTAAACGATCGTTTGAACGTCAAAGCAGATCAGTAAACATTGTTGCAGATCAATTCACCCCTTCATACTCACAGTTTATCCGTACGCAGGTGGCTCCTTCCAGTAGGATAACACACAAGCACACAGTGTCAGAATCACTATGGATTGGTTCGAGGAAGCATGACAGTGAGTTCTCCTTGATGCAGTGGCCGGCTCAGTCTCCATATCTCAACCCAATTGAACATCTTTGGAATGAGCTGAAAATGACCGTTCACTCCTTGCCTACACCGCTATCGAATCTCAATGCGTGAAGTCCTTTGGTGAATCTTACCTGTTGGACGTTGAATCCATGCCCAAACGAATACGTTACAAGACAGGTGTACCTAATAAAGTGACTGCTCAGTGTATACAACAATGTGAATGCCAAGCACCATTTGTGTGTTTCCATTCTTCCAATGTCACTCTTCCGTTTGAGTTGGTGACATTTCGCCAAAAGAGTTTTCTTGAACGGTGTTCTTCTGTTAGGTTCGGGAGAGCACAATCTACGCAGATTCCATAATGATATGGGATTGTTTTTTGAAGATAGGATTCGGACATTTGGTTATTCTACCAAAAACAACAAACTCCAAGTGTGGATTTATATTCTGAACACAATAGAATTGTGTCTTCTTATAGGACCTAATCATCAGTGCAGCGATATAATGGGAAAGAACCATTGTCTCTTCCAAACGCCATTGTTACGTCCAGTTCCCTGTCATGTTGTGAAAGCAAGCACAATTGCCAACTTTGCTCTCATCTCTGGCGAATCATTTCTGTCGTGACACACTGGAAATTGTTTAAAATTATGCCTCGACGAATTGCAACTGTCAAACAAGCAATTCAGTCAGTCATCACAACAGGACTGACATGGGAACCATTCAAACTTCTATCTAACAGTTTTACACCAAATTGAAAATACTGTATGTTACTCACCTAAAGCCGCTATTGATGCTTGCAAAAAAAAATCGACTTAATTTGTTTCTCTCAAGATAAACCTCGAAAATGAAAAAAAAATTCACTTAACAACACAAAGACTCCATTGTTAGTAACATGCTAGTGTCTGACTATTTTTGATAACATAATGTATGCTATAGGATTGGTATTTGTATAAAATATACGTACGTTCTTCAGTACCATTTATGATAATTTCTATTATTTTAGAGAAATCGTCGAAATCCTTTAATTTAAATAAATGCTGTTTGGTTGGCTTTGAAGATATATCCTTCAGTAGACTTTCATTCACGAAATGACCAATCCCAGCAGTATATATTTCAAAACCTAAAATAAATTGCAATTAATTTCGATTAGAACTGACAGGCTTAATTCAATTTTTGTTTACTTTAACATTAAATAATGTATAATATGTTAAACAGTCTAGAAATAGACTTCTTAGACTGCTTCTCAGAAAAAAGAGGAATCATATAGTGCTGTGCTGTAGTGTATAGGATGAGTTTTGAAGCAACAATAGATTTTATTAAAAAAAAATTTGCATGACTTGAACAAAGGTGACATTTTCTTTATGAGAAATTTAGAATGGTAAAATTGTTCCATGATTCACAGAATTTCTTGTTTTACAACTGTTTTGATTTATACATCATCTGGCTCCCAGAAATGCAATTCCTTTTAAAAAATTTTCAAATGGTTTTATAGCATAAAGTTTTTTTTTTTTCATAGGACTTCACTTAATACAGTTCATGTACGCGATATGTGATCATAAGTAAATTAATCGAATACTTAGATTGAAGTAATAATGTCATTTCGGGAACTACTGGTACAAGCGATTGGGTCGCCACCTTGGAATTATCTGTTTACCTTCTAAGAAATTTACTTCTTTTCACAACGATCAGTTTACTAATTCACTTGCGTTAGAAATGTTTTACACTAGAAACTATGATGCGTGTAATGTTTTATCGTACATTTACTTCAAATGTACGAGGGGCGTTCAAATTTGACCTGGACTTTATTTTTTATAAAATCAGGAAACTATAAAAAAACACACACACACAAGTTATTTTTCAAAGAACTCTCCTTGCGTTTTTCACTTCCTCATTGGAGCCGATCTCTGCCCTCCCAAGAACTCTTTCAATGATCCAAAAACGTGATATTCGCAAGGGGAGAGATCCGGACTGTATAAAGGATATGGTAAGATGTCCCATTTGAGTTCCGTCAGTGTGTTCATAATCAGTTTGGCTGTGTGTGGTTTGGCACTGTCTTGCAGGAAACAAACACTACAGGTAAATAGTCCTAGTCGCTTTTTCCTTAGTGTTGACTTCAGGAATGTCCTCAAAATGTCACTGTAATAGGGTGCATTTATGGTTCAACGTTCTTCCAGAAAATCGACATGAATTATACCCTTAATGTCCTAGAATACATGAATTATACCCTTTCGTTGCCGATTGTGTCATCTTGAATTTCTTGGGTCGTCATGGCGAGTTCAACTTGTCGCCACTCCATGTTCGCACGCTTGCTTTCAGGAGTATGTTGATGAATCCATATCTCATTGGTGGTCACAAAACGCCATAGAAAGCTGTCACCTTCCCTATCATATCGCTGCAGCAGCGTGGAACAGATTTCCACCCGGATGGTTTTGTGATCCTCGGAGAGTTGCTTAGGGACTCATCTGGCACAGATCTTGTTGAATTTTAGTTTATCGTGGATGATGGTCTCCACACTGACAGTGCTGATGTTGATTATTGAAGCCAGTTCTCGGACATGAATCCGCCTGTTGTCCCTTATCAGCTCATTTGTTCTTGCGATGATGCCATCATTGATGGCAGTTGCTGGCCTTGCCTTATGAGGTTCATTGCCGGTGGATTCTCGCCCTCCTTCAAACTTTTGGCACCAAGCAAAGACGGATGCTCGAGACAAACATGACTCGGTGAACTGTCTTTGAAGTTTTTGATGAATTTCAGATGCTTTCACACCCTCGTTGTGGAGAAACTTGATTATTCGTTGTTCCGTTTTGGTCGACACATCGCTGTCCGCCATTTTGTTTAATGGGAGCTATTATACGGCGTTTAGAAACTTTGAGGGCGTGTTTCTCACACGAAAACTAGAAACATAGTCCATATAAACGTATGTCCGAAAAAATAAAGAGAATCGAAGAACTGTGGATAAAATCGATATAGAAGAAGAAAACCAACCTCTTGTCCACAAGAACATAATACAAACGAACCAATCAAAAACGAGTATAAAATACAGAAAATGACAAATCCGAGAAATCCAAATAAAACAGACCAACCAATCAGAAACAAGTCTGAAATTGGCAAGACTTAATGTCTTTACCACTCGTTTTAAGGAGCATTTGTCCCACTCCAGATTTGGACATCCGGATAGGTCTTCTGTGGCCAAACATTTATTAGTCACGGGACACTGTGAATATCACTGAAGCTTCTACATCCTGAAGTTAGCAATAAGCGGCTATTGGATGGATATGAGACGTTAGAAATAAATGAGGATTTCAAATTTTTGTTAAACAGTGATAACGGCCCCATTGGGGACTCCATATTACTTAGACTCTTTAATAATAATTTCCCTACTTGACTTTGTAAAGACATTCAATCTTGCCAACTTCTGAATGGTTGTAATTGGTCGGATTTGTCATTTTCTGTATTTTATATTTGTTATTTGATTGGTTTCTTTTCTTTATTATTGATTGGTCCTTTTGTATTAATTTTGTTTAATTGGTTGTCCTACTGTATATGAACCTCTGAATTATTGTTACAAAGTTAATGAAATGCGCATACAGATAAATAAGTTGTTGTGAACAAGAACTTAGTTTTTCTTCTCCTTTTATATGCGACCGAAAATCCTTGGATTTTTGAGGTATTAATGAAAGTTTTCTTTTAACCGGTTCCATGGGCAGCGCGTTCCCCTGAGCTCAATCCTTTGACTTTTTATCTGCTGGGACACTAAACAATTGGTTTATGCAGCCGACATTTCTAATGCAGAAACGCTTCATCAACGTATCACGGAAGCTTGTGAAACCATTCGGCACCGTCTGAGAATATTTCAACGGGTGTGATAATCAATGATCCGAAGGGTGCAAGCGTGTGTAGAAACATTCGGAGGATATTTTGAACATCTGTTAGGAGTTTCTGAGGTGAGGTATAACGTAAAATTTCATTAATACTTCAAAATAAAAGGGTTTCGGACATATGTTTTCACGGATTGTTTCTTGTTTTGGTGTGAGGAACCCGCCCTCAAAGTTTGTAAACGTGTATCAAAAGTGGTGTACTTGGGGTGTACTTTTGCTTTTGTTGCTCTTAAGTGATCGTCATTATCCCGCTCTTCCTCGTGTTTCAAATATTTTCGTTATCAAGACTTTCCTCTGGGGTTGACACAAATATAAAATCGGAGGAATAAGGTGAAATCAAACCTCAATGTATAACATCAAAGGAAGAAAGGAAACCACTATTCCACATAAAACCACTATTCCACATAAACGAATTTATAAAATAAAAACTGATATGTACGAGGGGCGTTCAAATTTGACCTGGACTTTATTTTTGTAAATTTCATTCTTGTAAAAATCTAAACTTTCATTGTTGGATGGCAACTATGGCGTGTTGTGACCACCAATGAGACATGGATTCATCACCATACTCCTGAAAGCAAGCGTGCGAGCGTGGAGGGACTTAAACTGAACTCACCATGACGACCCAAGAAATTCAAGATGACACAATCGGCAAACGCAACTGATGGCGACTGTATTCTAGAACATTAAGGGTATAATTCATGTCGAATTTCTGGAAGAACGTTGAACCATAAATGCACTCTACTACAGTGACATTTTGAGGGCATCCCTGACGTTGGCACTAAGGAAAAAGCGACTAGGACTCCTTACCAGTGGTGTTTGTTTTCTGCAAGACAATGCAAGACCACACGCAGCCAAACTGACTATGGATACACTGACGGAACTCAAATGGGACATCTTACCACATCCTCCACACAGCCCAGATCTCTCCCCTTGCACTATCACGTTTTTGGACCATTGAAAGAGTTCTTGGGAGGGCAGAGGTTGGGCTCCAATGTAGAACTGAAAAAGGCTGTCCTGGCGAGGTTTCGACATCAGCCTGAAGATTTCTACAGAACCGGCATCCAGATGCTCCCAGAACGCTGGAAGAAATGTGGTTAGAAGCAAGGAGACTTCTTTGAGAAATAACTTATGTATGTGTGTGTTTTTTTTTATTTCCTGATTTTATAAAAACTAAAGTCCAGGTCAATTTTGAACGCCCCTCGTACATTTCGGAGCTCTCTGTATCCTTCATCAGCGAAAACAACAAGTGAAAATAATAACTAACAAGGCCGCTATTTATAGCAGCGGTTAACCAATACAAAAAATTATTTCACAATATAAAGGAAACTAAAGGCATCCAATTGGTTGCTTGTATAGGAATATGGTCAGTATTCATCAACTAAATGGCTTATTCCTGGTAAATTTGAACAGATTCCAAGAGAGATTGCAATTTCTCATCTTTAGTAGAGTGGATAATTTTAAAGCCTTCTTTAAAAATAGATTTTCCGAAACAGAAATAACCCGTTTTCCATTTTTAATATAGAAGATATGCTCGTTCATTCTAGTTTTTACCCCTCTTTTTGAATGTCCCAGATAAAACTTATTACAAGAGGAACATTCAAAATTATAAACCCCTGAACAGAATTCATTGAGAATTTTGTCTTTTCAAACTTCTGAAGGCCACTTTTTAGTTGAATTTTTTGCAAATCCTTTTGAGACTTCTGTTCAAATTTACATTGTACGGAAGGATAATAGTTTACTATAATCATTTTTGACACTTTTCAAGGAAATGACTTCTTCTAACGACACTTGTCTCTTGATCGTCTTCAATAATTTTTCCACTGTCGGGCCTTAAAAGCCGTTGTTTCTGGTACGTTCTAATTCAGTTTTTCTTGCTTCGTCTTGGAGCAGAATTAAACATTCTATGGTGGGAAGCTGCTAATTTTTGAGAATAACAATGGTTGAAGTCATTCTGAATATATGCGGAGAAAAAGTTGATGTCTAGTGGATGTCAAAAGATAACGAATTTCTAGATTTTTCCAAAAATATATCTAAAATTGCCAATGTTTGGTCTACCCGACGATATGAAATGAGTAGATCGCTTATGTGGCCGCCATCTTTGGGGCAATTTGAAGGCGGCGAAAAGTGGAACTAATCTCTATTGTTAGTGTAGGCGCCATTAATGTGGTTGGCAGAACAACATCGCCAGCCAGAGCGCCATTACTATATATCTGCTTTGACGCCAGCTGAGAAAGCATCCCCCCCCCCCCCCCCCACAAACATCGTGCTTGTAGTCTGAAATTTCTTAAGCGACCTCTCCCAAATTTAGATGTTTTTTAATAAATGCGGTATATAATTTCATAAATACCTCTAAACAATCATTCTGGTATCAGTGAAACGGCGGTAACATGGTCGAATATCGACAACTTTTATGTATCAACAACCACGATATAAAAGATGATCAGGATTTTTACATGAGAAAAACATTCTAAGACGCAGAAAGATAAAAACCCACCTGTGAGAGGTCAGTGGTGAACCTTTAATGTATCTATTACTACAATTTAAAGCTAGACAAGAAATCGGCATTGAGTTTTACTGTGTTTGTCTACGCAAACTTCAAACGTAAACATACGATCAAGGCCATTTTTTGCCAACCAAAGCAATGGCCGACAGGCTTTTCAAATGGGGACGCGTTGGTGGCGCTGACAGCAGCTCATTAGCGATCTACTCATTTCATATCGTTGGGTCTACCTCTACCTCCATTGTGAAATGAATAAAGCATTTAGCTTCTCAAGGAACTGTTTAATATCATGTTTACCAGTGTCATGAGACAAGTGGCATTAGAAGAGTTCACCTCCTTGAAGAATGTCAAAAATAATTATAGTAAAACTCCTGTCCTTCTGTACAATGTACATATGAACAGAGGTCTTAAAAGGATTTGCAGAAAATTCAATTATAAAGTGGCCTTCAGAAGTTCAAATGAATTTTATCTGGTAAAAGACAGGAATCCCAAAGAATGGTAAAAGACAGGATTTCCAAAGAATGGTAAAAGACAGGAATCCCAGAGAATCCTGTCTGGGTGTTTATAAATTTGAATGTTCCTCTTGCAATAAGTTTTATCTGGGATATTCAAAAAGAGGGCTAAAAACTAGAATGAGAGAATTTTCTCTTATATTAAAAATGGAAAATGCCTTTTTTCTGTTTCTGCAGATCATATTTTACAAGAAGGCCATAATTTCTCGACAGATGGTTTAAAATCACCCATTCTGTTAAAGATGAGAAATTGCTATCTCTCCTGGAATCTGTTCGAATTGCCAAGAATAAGCCATCTAATTGATTGCTGAATAACGACAATGGTCCTAGACCAGTTGCCGATTGGATGCCTTTAGTTTCCTTTCGCAGGTGATTTCTCTGATAATCCGTGCAGTGCCCAGCAAAAATCATCAAACAAGAAATCTGTTGCCAATATCGTTAATAATAAGATTAATAATTCCAGTTCAGCATACACTGATTGTATCAATAGATGGCGGAGCACAAAGGCAAATCACGGAAGTGATGGCGCGATGCACAAAAGCAATTTTTCTGACAGTATGAGAGAAAGAAATAAATTAAGAGACAGAAGGGAAGAGTCAGCGAATAAGAATGGTTCACAACCGAACTCTCATGACTGGAGAGTCCAGTGGCATAGACATTATGGTATTCACGAATGCGAATACACAGAGACTGTGATACGTATGCCTTCTGATGCAGTTTGAGTGATTTGAATTTCCCGCCTCTTCTCTACAGCTGCACGGGGTATTTGCAGCGTAATAACTTTTTGCCAGTTTACTCTTATGTTTAAATAGAGCTGGAGTTTGAAGCTAAGCCAGCGCAAAGACTAGAGGAAAGTCCACATAGAACCAGTGACGACGAGCTGAGGCTAAACTCCGTCCACGCAGATTCTGCTTGAGGAGAATCTTCTAGAAACAAACCCGACTTCGCCTGCGTGGACTATTCAGTCATCATGGGAGCGAGCTATTCGCACGTTGGTCCATGTGCAAGTTCTGCTATTTTTGTCAGAAGCACAATTTGGAGCCTGCCTGCCTAAACCTCATCATGCCATGGGGGCTATGCCATTTCTACAGGAAGATTTGGGGGCCTTCTATTAATGTCTCTTGCCCTATCTGTTAGTCTCATGCATTTTAATGCCATTCTCTCTCGCGCACTAATTCAGTTGTATTAACTATAGCGGCTTTATTTAGTAATTAACTTTCTTTGCTCGTTGCAGGAGCCAGTACTTATGCTTCTCGTCAAACGCTATTGCATCGCCGTTCTCCTGGGAAGTGTCCCTGCGTTGTGGTCCACTATCTTTATTAAACTTCATCCCTAATACAATTTGCAGAATCTCATAACAGACTTATAAAGTGACCAGACGCCATAGTGCGAGGACTTTTATGTGGTCAAAGCTGAGCCTTATAAGTGCGTCAGCAGTACTGTAATTGACATTACAGTAATTATTACTATCAGGTTGTTGTAATCTATAACGTAGTTGTGAACTACTTATTTGCTTTCTTCTTTTTATGTATTTATAGTGTCCCATTTGAGGTCACTGAGTTATAAATTCCCTCTAATTGAGGAAATATTCCGGATGTCTAATTATGCATCCTTATTATTGTAACTCCTCATGTCAGAGGATACAAGTAAGTGTATCTATGTATTCATTCATTTTGGTTTTGGTCTTTAATAAAAGTAATATACTTCACGTTCTTTCTTTAAATCACTTTTTTCACTGCGCTTAGATTTTCTACATGACAGCTTTGTATTGTAAAATATTTTTTTCCATTGATTAACTGCTGCTATAAATAGTGGTGTTGCTAGTTGTTATTTTCACTTGTTGTTTCCCACTGATGAAGGAGACAGAGAGCTCTGAAATATATATGTGAGTTTTAATTTTATAAATCCATTTATGTGGAATAGTGATTTCTTTTCTTCTTTTGTTGTTATCCTGGTGTGCACAGTTTTGGCTGACTATGAAACCTGGTATTATAAAAGTAAAAAATGTGCCCAGGAGTGTGGAACTGCATGACAGAAAGTCACGAGAGCATGAAATTCAGATGTTATGACTGCGGGCGGCCGAATATGCATTCTGCGCAATTGTGATTATCTGCCAAAAATATCCAGACACCCTTTTTCACGTACGCTATATGAAAATGATGCAGTCAGTAACATGTTGGGTCATCCTTTGCTGCGATGACAAGGAATGCTATCGACTAGATTTTTACACTCCTCTGGCAGAACACGTTGCCACTCGGCCTTTAAACGACCCAGAAACTGATGATGACCAGTGGCCTGTGCATCCATATGCGGAGCTCCAGTACATTGAACATTAGTTCAGTTGGTTTAAATCTGACAGGGCATAGCAGTAGCTCGATCTCAGCATGAGTGAACAAGCAGCATGGAGCATTGCCTTGCTGATAGAAGCAATTTGATACATTGCCAAAAAATTCTGTCATCATCCCAGAAAGGTGATTTTACAATTTCTCTTGGTACTTTGGGGAATTAAGTTACATATCAAGGCCAGTTATAGGTCCCATGCTCATTCTATGGGCTACGAGACACTCTTGCCTAGATTACACAGGAATCAGAGTGAAGCGGCTTTCATCGCCCCCACATAAGCTTTGTCCAATGGCAACCCTCTTTACACCCTTGCAGACGACTAAGAGCATTTATTTTTGAGACAAAAGGCCCTTCCAATGAAAAATATGTTGCACTGTGTGAACTGATGTGCCAAAAGCTGCAGGCGTCTGGGTCCACTGCAAAGTCAGCAGTGACATTTTGCGATTCTTCTGCACCATCCGCAAAAGGGCAGTTTGGTCTCTTTTTAACATCTCCCGGAATGCTTTGAAGTCATTATTGGACGTTTCTCTTCATACTTTTGCACAACATCATGCGCATTAGATTGGGGGATGCTCAGTCAGAAATGATTTTCCACTAATATGGCATCGGGCGCCAGGCATCCTAAGATAATTCTTCTCTGAAAGTCGGTATGCTGGGTGATAGAATCAATGCCGTATTAGTTACTGCTACACTTCTTTTACACCAAAAGTAAAAGAATGCATCATTGGTGTTGAAACCAAATAAAATAGGGGTGTCTGGATACTTTTGTCAGGGCAGTTGTACGAGGGTGAATCAAAAAGTAAATTACACTCAGCACCATCTGTGGTCGAAGAGCACTGACATCATTCACTGTTTTTAGGATGTTGCCTGTATGTCTATAATTGCAATGTGGCATGATCCCACATGTTCCACTTTTACTGCGTACACAAGAATATTGTTGTCAGGTGCAGCAACTAGTTGTACACTCCAAGTTGGAGATTGCAGAACAATCCATTTTTTGTGGGCAAAAGGCTTAAATTGCACTGAAATCCATAAGGAAATTTGCAGTGTCTACGGGTATATTATGATTTCTCGTCCTGCAATGGTAAAGTGGTGCCATCAGTTCGAAAATGGGCTCAGATTTGACGGATGATTACCGCGCAGGACGTCCAACACTCCTGAGCACATTTCCCATGTTAATAAGATGATGATGGACAATCGACGGATCAGAATTAAAGAAATGCCAGAATGCTTAGCGTTTCTTAAGGGAGTGTGCACTCAATTATTCATGACGAAATGCTGGAGCAGATTTTTACCGCAGCAACATGGAAAAGTTAATTTCACGTTCAGACAAGTGTTTACAATTGTTGCGTGATTATGTAGAAAAGTGAAATAAATGGTGCACGTTTCCTCAGAATTTGTGTATGGGATCTTAACTTACATCTGTTTTTACTATTTCAGAGTGTAACTTACTTTTTGATTCACCCTCGTATATACATCTATGGGCGATATTTTCATTATTGATGGAAAGAAAACCTCTTGTCCACAAAGATTTTATTAGGTGTATACGTATTTTGGTCTCCTTGAGGCCATTATTCAACACCAACTATGAATAAGGAGAACGAAATAAGTATACACCTAATAAAATCTTTGTGGAGAAGAGGTTTTCTTCCCATCATGTCATTATCCACAGTGAACTCTCTCTTCTCATTTTTCATTATTATTCATAATTCAATATGCAAAATTCCCTGTTTATGGAGAATATAAATTTAGATTAACTGCTCTCTTGTTATGCATATTAATGAAGAAATTAATCTTACCTAAACATATGAAAATTTTCAAGAATGTTATTTAACTTTTAACTATCTCATAATGTATAAGGGGAAATGAAAACGAAAATTTGTGTGGGGGGAAAAAGACGAGGTGTAGGATCTTCAACAATTGCGAAACCCGACGTGCAAATTGAACAATAGGTTGTCAGTATTGCATCAGGTGAGAAAGAACGATAGCTCGCGCTTCGAAGCTCTGCGAGTGATCGCTTCGTCCAAACAACAAAATGGAGTCAACGAAACAAGAACAGAGAACAGTAATTCGTTTTTTGACATGTGAAAGAGTTTCAGGTTCTGAAATTCATTGTCGTATGCAGAAAGTATATGGAAATGACTGCCTAACCTTCACTCGTGTTTGGGCATGGAGCAACAGGTTTTCGGAGGGACGGTCATCATTGCAAGATGATCAACAACCTGGACAAGCAAACCGCTCCATCACGGATGATTCCAAAGCCAAAGTTAACGCTGTCTTAAAGGAAAACAGAAGAGTGACAATCGATGTCGTGGTTGCTAAAACTGGCCTTAGTCGTGGAACTGTTCACTCCATTATCAGGAACCAAATGCACTACAGAAAAATCTGTGCACAATGGGTCCCGCATCATTTGACATCAGAACAACTTGGAGTTAAAATGGCCATGTCCCTGCAACATTTGACTCGCTATGAACAGGAAGGAGAGAGTTTTTTCGACTTGTTATAGGGGATGAAACTTGGTGCTTTCATTTCCAGCTAGAAAGCAAACATCAAAGTCGTCAATGGAAGCATTATGGGTCACCACCCCAATCAAATCAAAAGCAATCGCCAACAGCATGGGGAAGGTGATGTTGACCTGTTTTTTGATCGCAAAGGCCCGATTTTACTGGACTTTTTTGAAAAAGGCACCATAGTTAACGCAGTACGATATGGGAAACATTGAAGGCACTGTGCGCGGCCATCAAATGCAAGTTCAACTGGGAAGCAATGCAGCATCCACCTTACAGCCCTGACTTATCCGCATGTGACTTTCACGTGTTTGGGAATCTCAAGAAACATGTGAAAGGCCGCAGGTTTCAGTGGGACGATGATGTGAAGGAATGGTTCCACACTCAACCGAAAGATTTCTTCCATAAAGGAATTACACGCCTTGTTACACAGTGGGGTAAATGCCTTAACGCATTTGGAGAGTATTTTTAAATTCCTTGTATACACTTTGGATAAAATAAATAAGTTTCGTTTTCATTTCTACGACCCTTATACTAATTTAGATATAAACGCTATATGATCAAAAGCATCAGAACACAACTGCAAAGTAGTGCATTCTGCCCTGTACATCACCGTGCAAGCTAATACAGATGTACATGTAAAAGAATCAGGCGAGTTTTTAGACATCATTGCAAAGGTGAAATGATCACATAAGGGCAAATGGCTTTGAATGTGGTGAAATGATTTTGTGTTGCTGTTGTGAAAAATCAAATTGTATTCTTTAGTATTCTGCGATATTACATGTGCTCTGTTCCACCATGCTAATCTTCACTTACAATGATGTAAAGATCAATGAAATTCGTTCCAAGAGCAATATGCCCCATGAAGTGATGAATGTTGTTAAGCTATCCAGCAGTTCGATGGACAAGTATTGTGTGGAGAATACCAGTACTTACTCGACAATACTGTGCCACAAATAAAGTTTGTTGGTGGGAGTATAATGATTTGGGACTATTTCTCATGATTTGGCCTTAGTCCCCTAGTTTCCATGAACACAGGAAGCTTATCACCTTGCTGTAGACAATTTATTGGTGCCCCATTCTTGTTTCAACATGGCCTGAGCAGTTATTATGAAAGTCAGGCTGTGCAGAACTAGTTTGTCGACATAAATATTGAGAAATTGGACTGGCCTTCTCAGAATCAACATCACCAATAAGATAGAAGACTTCTGAGATGAATTGGAACATCGGCTGTGAGTTAGACCAGCTATTCCATTGATGACAGAATAAGCCACTGCTCTTTTGGAAGGTGACAGCAAATGGTGGACCCACTTTTATATTAATTTCTTAATTTTTTGAAAAAGAAGCAAAATGGGAAGTTATCTTTGGTGCCCGGCACGAAAGAAAAAGGAAACTTGCGCATGTGTAAATGAATAAAACTCGTTCAACCAATCAGAAACGGACTGGAAACGAGGTATTACTTATACATGGCATCAGTAGTAAGTAATGCCTTGATTCCTGTCCATTTCTGATTGGTTGAACGAGTTTTATTCATTTACACATGCGCAAGTTTCCTTTTTCTTTCGTGCCGAGCACTATAACAAAAGATAAACTGGGCATGTCCAGTTAAATTTCCAGTTTCAAATTTGCTCTTTTACAACGACCTTGTCCTCCTTGGGTCTTCTTGCACCAACCTTCAGCATGCACTAGACCGGTTTGCAGCCAAATGTGAAGAGGCTGGGATGAAGATCATTGTGGCTAAGACTGAGGTTCTGGTCCTTTCAAGACAGCCAGCTCAGGCGCTCTCCATGTTAGGGGAGTCCCATTGAGACAGGGAGAAGTTCAAGTATCTCGGGATTGCATTCACGAGTGATAAAGAATTGGATGCTCGGATCGGTGCAGTAAACTGTGTCAAACGTGAACTGTGGCGTTCCGTGGTAACGATACGTGAGCTAGGAAACAAAGCCAAGCTCTCCATTTTCAACCTATCTTTGTCCCCCTTTGTACGTATGGTCATGAGTCTTGGGTAATAACCTAAAGAGTGCGATCGCGGGTACAAGTGGCCGAAATGAGATTTCTAAGAAGTATGGCAGGTGTTACCCTACTAAATTGAGTGCACAGCAGCACAATAAGGGAGCCTTTAAGTGTTGAGCCGCTACTTTTTCGCATTGAGAGATCTCAGCTGTGCTAGTATGGCCACGTGATACGGATGCCGCAAACTGGTCTTCTTAGCCAGTTGTTATTTTCCAAGCCGCTGGGTAAGAGACCAAGAGGCCGGCCTAGAACCAGGTGGCTAGACTACATGAAGTATCTGGGTTCGAGTCGCTTGGGTATTATCATGCGCCTGATGGCAGAAGATCGCGATCGCTGCAGCTCCTCCATAGGGCTGCTGCCCCCGCGACCCTAACGGATAAGCGGGTTTGAAAAGTAAGTCAGTAAATTGACTTTGTTGGACAGCATTTATGAATTTCTATTTCTATTTCTAGTTAAGGGTCAGTGTATAGAGGTTCCTCTAGCACTTATTCCTCATCGGGATTATTGTGTCTGCCCACAAGTATTCATACCCCATATGTTACGGCCAGCTTCTCTAAGGAAGCAAGTTAGGCAAATTTGTCAGTGAATTGCCTCAAGTACTGAGTTAAGAGGAAACTTTGAGTGTCGTCTGTGTGCTAGTGCAGCACTTTCAAAAAGTGGATGGTGGGCAGTTTCTTCTTCCAAATTATATTTCCTGCATAGTGGTTTATCTTCACAGATACCCATCCTGTGGAAATGTTTCCTCAATTGATAATGACCTGTTAAAAAGCCTATAATAATCGCATCCTGCTTCTACTAAGTTGTAGAATTTGGGATGTTAGTTTCATGGAAAGTTCATTAACCATAAGCCTTGCATTTTTTTTCGTTGGTCTATCTCCGAGTTTTAATCATCTCTTTAAGCATTGTTTCTTTTAGTTCCCTGACTGCGGTTTTCCTTGAGATTCTACAGAAAGGTTCTGGGCGAGAATTTAATTCTCCAGCACCTTGCCTTACAAGTACATCTAATGCTTCGTTTCTTTCTATACCTTTATGTCCTGACACCCATGCAAGGATTATCCCATTATGGAGAGCCAGATCTTGTAGAAGTTTCCTGCATTCTAAAATCAATGTTGGCTTAATATCCATGAGAACATTTTGACTGTCACTGAATATATAAATCTTCTTACGTAAGACCTTTTATAGCATTCATGTAGACAGTAGATTATAGCAAACATTTCAATCTGAAGTACTCTTGCAAAGTAACCCAGTCTCTGTGAAATTTCAGTTCTAGGTTTTCTGCTAAATACTCCTGCTCCCGTTTGACCATTCTGCTTGGAAGCATATGGAGATACTTTTGATCATATAAGATGTCTATTAAATTGTTATTATTATTCATAATCATAATGAAAATCCCTGACTCGGTTTCCTACCATACTTATGTTTGAGCTCTTCTGAATACTGGTGCACAGTTTTCAAATATGGACTAAAGACTGTTGGCATTCCATCAGTTGTTATAAAAAGAACCTTTTTAGCTTTGTCTCGTACTTTCATTGATGCTATATAAGTTATTGTTGCTAATGTTGCAGCCATGTTTGTTCCCCCATGACACATACCTATGCACTACAAAAAAGTAAAAAGGTAAGTTTATTAATGATTATTTGCATAAATTTATTACTTATTTAAATACTAGTATTAAGCCCCCGTCATACGACGGTGCCGAAACAGGTGAATCTTTACTGTAAATTCTATTTTAATTATAAAATTTCATCTGTGATAGGACAGTGATAATTGACAGGACTGCCAATAATAAATAAAATCTTGTAAACATTCCAAGGAGGAGCTTTAGCAGTGAAGAAGAAATACATTTATACATGTATTAACAAAAATTACTCCCGCCGAGTAGGGTAAGGCAAGTAGCAGACCCTGCGGTCATCTATTTTTACCCCTTTATCTGCACTTTTTACCTCCCCCCAAATTTTTCAATCAAAAAATTGATTTTCTCGAACATAGTGCGTAGAAAATGTAAAAATGCTCGTATTTTCTTTCCTTTATCATCATTTCCGATGGAATGACATAATTCTAATGACCAAGTGACTGCCACCCCCGCAATTCCGACCCCACTGGAGCAATTCATAGTAATGTAGATCTTGTCTAGAGGAATCTGTATACTGAATTTCACTCTTTTACATACTTATACTCTGTTCAACGAAAGAAAAACTGGGCGTGTCTAATTAAATTTCCGATTTCAATTGTTAGACACTGTTGCTAAGTAACATTAACAATCGTTAACAATTGAAATTGGAAATTTAACTGGAGACGCCCAGTTTTTCTTTCGTTGGACAGAGTATAAATAGCACATGGATCTTTTGTCCTGTCTGATCCCACTCCCGTAATTCCAACCCCAGTGAACCAATCAAAACCCAACTAAATAGAAGGTGGACATGCCCATAGTAATGTACATTCCGAATTTCAACCTTCTACCTCAAAAAATATAGAAATTATGAAGAGGACGGACTGACTTTATAAAACCAATATAAGCTCCATTCTTCCGCTCCATTCTTCCAATTATAAAGCTCCGTTCTTCCAATTATAAAGCTCCATTCTTCCGCTACTTGAGCAATCGTGCGTCGACAAAGCGATTTCACGTGCGCGCGCCGAAGTCAGTAATGCTTAAAAGATGAACAGAAAGTAACAATGTATTCCTTCTTGACAAATCGATTGTTATAAGACATACCAGTATCTTAGTATTCTCACTCACTGTTTTAGCACGTGAATTCGACTTGAAGGGGTCCATGAAAAATTCTGAAAAGTTGATACGGCAGAGCTAAGACTTTGATGATCATATTTCTGAAAACAGAATTTGAAAAAGTTAATTCGTTTTCAAGTTATCGTGCAAACGGTGGACGGCCGGATAAACATACAGACCAAGGGCGTATTCCTATACGTAGCTTTTATGCTAAAGCTCTTAATAAATAACTGTCAAATGTTTACTTAGGGGAGACTGAGCCAGGTTCGGTACAGGGGTAGGTTGACACATTTGCTATAGTTCACTTACCGTTGGTCGGAGCGCACCTCCATGAGTCAGGAGAAACGTTACCACTGCCATGTACCCTCACAACAGTTTGGAGTCAGTCGCTTGTGAGAACAGTGAAATAGACAACTTTTTCTAATTTTTCTTCTGATAAGTAAATTTTCCCACAAATGTATTGGCAGTTATAGGATTTGTACCATTAGATCATCGTAACTCATTATTGCTTATCCTGTTGGACCATACAATGTGGGGTCGCAAGTTCATTGTTCAGGAGCTATCACGTTTTATCTGCAAGACACTTTATGTTAATGACAATAATACGGTTTCGTGTACAATAACAACTAAAAGAAACAACTCAAAGCAAATGTCCGGTGATGCGACATCGCTGACACTGCCGACGTAAGGATTCACGCACCCGGTGAAACATGTCTGGAGTATCTTGAATGGCACCAGCAGTAACAGTAATTCGTGCTACAAGATCATCCGCTGTATTCACAGGTGTTTCATACACTAGGCCCCATACAAAGAAATCAAATGGGTTGAGGTCAGGTGAGCGACCTGGCCAGGCTACAGGTCCACCTCGCCCAATCTTCCTGGGAAGGCGGTATTTAGAGTGTCGCGCACTGTCCGAACGAAATGTGCCGGAGCTCCATTATGTATGTACCACATGTTTTGTCGAACATCCAGAGGGATGTTATCGAAGAGCTCGGGGAGAGTTTCTCGCAGAAACCGATTGTAATTCTTGCCTGTCAAGTGGTTAGGCATGATACGGGCCCAGTAGATGATTTTCAATGACACAAGCCCACACGTTCACATTGAAGCGATGCTGATACCCGCGAGTTCATGTTGCATGAGGATTAATGTCTGCCCAGACATGATTGTTGTGGGTGTTGTACACACCCTCACGGGTGAAAGTAGCTTCATCAGTGAACAGTACGTGTTTGGACCAGTCAAGATCACGATCATCCTGCTGAAGGAACCACGAGCGGGAAAATCTGTAGGACACAAAGCTTGCACCTTTTGACGCCGGAAAGGGAGCAACAGCCTTCCACGGACAATCTTCCACACAGTCGTTTGACTAGTTCCAGTAGCAGCGGCAAATGCTCGAGTGCTCGTCGATGGCTTGGCTTCAAAACGCCGCAACACATCTTCTTCCACGAACATATGGAGGTCGGCCTGATGTAGGCTTAATGAACGTCCACATTCCTTGTGTCTCGGATACGCTGGTGAAGGCGGGCGAACATACCTCTTCCTGAAATCCTGCGATTTGGAAAGCGCTCTTGATAGATTCTTTGCGCAACACTATTCCTTCCACGTGCTTCTCCGTAAATCATATGCATGTCCGCAAGTTCTGCCCAATTGTAATGTTCCATTTACCGCTGGTGATTAGCAGCGATCTCAGTGCAGTAGCTGTAGCAATGCACGTGCAATAAACAGTGGAATCGTCCACAGGTACGTGATATTTCAAGAAATAAACATAAAACATGATAGCTCCTGAACAATGTACTTGTAACCCCACATTTGTATTAAAAGAAAATGTTCAATCTGGTAACCTCTGTCATTGCTTACAGATATACACACTTTTTCAGAATCACCCTGTATATAGGATGCTTTTGAAAATGATGTCGTGAGATACCTAGCGATGTTCTGCACACAAGTTTTCTCATACATTTTGTCGAAATTGCATTCCTTAAAAGAGTAAACAGCTCGTGAAGTTTGGTTAAACTCCGCCCATAACGTAAACAAAAGCGCATGAAAAAAAGTAAACACCACCACGTGTTCCATTAATAGGTTTTTGCGAACCACCTGTGCACTAATGTGTTGGCCCTAAATTCAACCACTCTCACAGCCCACTGAAAGATTCGTAATTACTAGACCTCAGAAATGAAGCATGTTTAATTGAAGTACGTTTTCGATCACGCAGTTTCCATTAGCGTAATTTGACTTTCCTGTGTGTGAGTGGTTGAGTTTGGAGTCAACGTATTAGTGTACAGGTACTTCGCAGAAACCTATTATTGGAACACGTGGTGGTGTTTATTTTTTCATGTGCATTTGTTTACGTTATGGGCAGAGTTTAAGCAAACTTCACGAGCTGTATACTCCTTTAAGGAATGCAATTTCGACGAAACGTATGAGGAAACTTGTGTTTATTTTAAGAGGCAGAACATCGCTAGGTATCTCACGACATCTTTTCAAAAGCATCCTGTATAAGATGCTCTTTTACCTTGATTGTATCAAGTTTATCAAGAGCTGCCTGAGTTGTATTAATTTTCTTGTCTTCCAGTGCCAGTTCTTCTGTAAGTACATCTGCAAACGTATATACTGCTAATCGTGTTCCACCTATTTAAATGATATAAATAAAACTAGATGACAATGAGCAAGCTATTATTACCAAAACGAACTTTAAAAGTTCATATCTCTATAGCGATTGGTCCAATTTAGAAATTATTTTCAAATTTATATTTATTTTATAGTAAGTATGAACATATACACTCACTCACCAGAAGTCATGGCACACCCCTCCAATCAGGTTCCCTGTCCGCAATGAGACATCCCTCTGCTTCCATTCTCGGAATGCAGGTGCACAGGACTCCTTGATATCACACAATCATTGTAAGCAGAAATGGCAGCACGCCGAGAGCTATCCGCATTTGAACGGGGGATGATTGTTGGTGCCAGACGGGTGGGTGCCTCAATATCAGATGTAGCCAATATCCTGCAATTTTCCCGCAAAACCGTTGCAAGGGTCTATCGAGAGTACACCCAACGAGTGGTTACAACCCATGTCGGAAGCGGACGGGCCACCCACGCCTCATTGATGCCAGAGCTGTTCGCTGGGTCACCCGGCTTGCAACCGAAAGAGGCAAGGACCGAAGAGTGGCAGCGGGCCAAATCACGATGCGGTACAACCAGGGACGTCCCACAACTGTATCCGTGACGATAATTCGGCGAACCTTGGCAGCTGCAGGCTTTGGGAGCAAGAGGCCACGACGGGTGCCACTCTTGACAGCTACACATCGTCGGCAACGCCTAGCTTGGGCCAGCCAACATCGACATTGGACCGCTGAGGACTGGCGAAGGTCATGGTATCGGGCTGATGGTCGTGTCCGTGTCTGGCGCAGGCCACACGAAGTCATGGACCCCGCTTGTAAGGTGGGGACCACTCAGGCAGGTGGAGGCTCCATACTGTTCTGGGGTGTTTTCTCGTGGCATGCAATGGGTCCATTGGTGCATCTGACATCCACTCTGCGTGCTACTTTCCACGTCTATCTGCTCGGGACCACCTGCACCCCTTCATGAACTGTTTTTACCCCGCGGGCGACGGCATCTTCCAGCACGAAAATGTGCCTCCACACACGGTCTTTGTAACACGGCATTGGCTGGAGGAACATGCTACCGACTTCATGACAATGATTTGGCCTTCACGTCCCCCAGATTGCAATCCCATTGAACATTTGTGGGACGTCATCGAACGATCTGTCAGGTCTTCACCAACACAACTGGTAAATGCAACATCGTTACGGAGTGTAGTGGAGGGGGCATGGTTTACAGTGCCTGTGGATGTGTTCCGGGAACTGGTAGATTCACTTCCACGACGGGTCGCCGCCGTTATCCGGGCCAGAGGGGGCCCAACACGTTGTTAGGCAGGTGTGCCATGACTTTTAGTGAGTGAGTGTACTGTATAAGTCGCATCTGTTCTGGCTGTCACATTCAGAATATCTCACCTAAAGTGAAGCAATAGCTAACTTCTAATAGAGTACTTTCAATTAAAGAATTATTGTACTTTCATGTGAGGGGCTTTTATGTGTATTCCATTTCCAAAAAATAAGACGTCATTTTTGAATATGGAAGTCTACTTTGAAATGTGCAATGGAACCTCTATTTTTAATGGTACTTTCAGATTTTTCTGTTTTGACCAATAGAAAAGAAAATATAAATTCTGAAAAACCAATGTTTTTTTCAGTGAATATTGAGTGATGCAGAGATGTACAAAATAATATTTTTGAGACCCTTAAATTTACCAGAATTAAATAAAAATTTGATTACAAGAAAATATAAAGAATAGAAATAGAAAGTTTTTTTTTTAATTTTTCAAGGAAAAATTTGATTTTATTGCCTTAAGTGATTAAAAACGAGTGAAAAATTAAATGTATTTTAAATACAGACTTTGTGATAGTGAAAACTTGATTGGGTATCAAAGTTTGGGTATCTAAATTCATTACATTTAAGTGGACTTCCACCGATTTTTTTTAAAAATTGGAATGCCAATTATGCTTTTGCGTAATCTCAATCTAGATCATTGAAACTCAATTGATATACAAATGATTTAAAGAACATTTAATGGGAGAAGAACCCAATAGCGGTACATATAAAGGAAATACTGTATATTTACATCGAATGAGAACTTCATTCGAGTGACGATGTATTACCATTCATTTTGTGCCGCCATCGGTATCCTATTAGGCCATCCTATGCAATGACTATTAACAAAAGCTAACAACAGACATTGAAGAAACTAACTGTGTTCTATTTTTATTATTTATTATTTTATTCCAGGGTTCTTGTGTCTCGTCCTCTCTTTTTTTCTACAGCTATCATTCACAAAATTTAGTAATATTCACAAAGAAAGAGTAAGTATCACAATTTTGTTACATAAAATATAGTTTTATAATACAGGGTGGCCCAAAAGTAACTTCTCGCTTTGAGAGCTATAATGGTTTTATTAATGAACAGATTAATGTACAACCCCAGACAGGTCGAAACATGTTTAAACAAATTTGAGAGAATCAGCGCTGCGAATGTGTTTATAGTGTTTAAACAGGACATTGAAGAGTGAAGGTGTAGTGCGCGTGGTCGAAACCCAAAATGTATCAGCGAACGAAAGAGACTCATGAAATGCTGACAACAGTTTACAAAGAAAGTGGTATCACTTTGAAAAGTGTTTATGAGTGGTTTAAACGGTTCCGAGGAGGCCGGAACACCGTGGAAGACGCCCCCCGAAGTGGCCAGACATCCAACATAATGTTACGACCCAACTGAAGGCTATCCCTAAAAACGACTACGCCAGGAGTTTCCAGGACTTGTATAGCCGTTCCCAGAAGTGCATTACCATCGACGGGGATTACTTTGAAGGATAGTAACTGCTGTTTCATGTAAGCCAGCAATCCACTCGCAGTATGAGGTCATTCACCGAACTTAATTGTCAGAGGTTGTATAATAATATTTAACATGTTCATATTGACATAATGCGTAAATGTTTCCAATCATAAACTATGCAAATTAGTTTAAATAGTTTTTATTTTACAGGATCATTAAAAGAAAATAAGTATTTATGTGGATCGTACTAATGAACAGATTAAATGTATAACAGTCTTTAACCAAACTAAAAAAGGCACAAAACAAGAAATAAAACAAAAAGAATGAAAAAAAACAATACAACCTGTAAACGTCTTTCGAAAACTTTGCTTTCATCTTTCAGCAGACAAGGAGAATCTCAGGAGAATTCTTGAGAGAACTGACTTGTTTATCGACAATCGACAGTCGAACAGTGTAGTGAAAAGACACGAGCGGTCCGGGAGCAGAGCTTCCATAGCACACTCGCCCATCACGTAACAAAGGGAATTACACTGAGTTAGAGGAGAAGCCTGATGTCCCTCAAGAGTCATCCTGAGAATAGAGTCCTAACTGGTAGGACGAGGAATAAGATTGTTGATTGACGTAGAGATAGCCCTGAGCATCTGCGGCTAAGATATCCAGAAGTCGGGGAAGACAATCTTATTGATGTCATCGAAATTAACTTCCAGTACATGAAGGGGTCTTCGTATCCTTATGGGACCCCTAAGGGCTAGAGGGTGGTCCAGTAAATTGGCTACCAAGGGATTGTCGTGGGTCTCAATTTTAAGAAGCAATTTCTTAAGGAGCTACCAATGTGGTCCATATTGAGGTCTTCAAAAATGGAAGAGTTGTCGGCAACTCTCCTATCGAGCTGAACCCTCCAGATTGCAGGAAATGCTTAAAACATCGTTTGCCCAGCCATGTCCTGGAAGTTAACTTCGACGATGTCAGTAATGTTATCTTCCCCGATATTTGGATATCCTAGTTCGCCTCTGGTTTATCCCCCCACCCCCACCCTTTTACATTCTTCAATCAAATCTTTTATCCGCAGAATGAGGGGAATACTCTTTCATCTTGAGGAGGACCTTCGGAGTTTTTTTCTCAGGCTTATCTCCTACCTCGGTGTAATTTCCCTGGTCTTTACATGTGACGCGTGAGTTTGGGAGCTCTGCTTGAGTACCACAATTGTCGCATTGTTTCTTCCACTCCACTGCTCGCATTGTTTCTGCTCGCATTGTTTCTTCCACTCCACTGCTCGATTATCGATTGTCGATTGTCGAATAAACAAGTCAGTTCTCTCAAGAAGTCTCCTGAGGTTCTCCTTGTCTGCTGACGTTTACAGGTTGTATTGTTTTTTCATTCTTTTGGGTTTTTTTCTTGTTTTGTGCCTTTTTTAGTTGTGGTTAAAGAGTTGTACTTTTAATTTCTTCATTACAGGATCATGCTATTCCTTACTTCAGGTAATAAGGCATATTTAGAACGTAACATTCTAACATGATGGCACGCCACCACACATAATCATTCCTGTAAAACATTTTTTGCTTTCTGTTTTTTACTAAAGACAGATTGATTGGACGAAAGGTTCCAATAGCGTGGCCTCCTCGACCCCCAGATCTTAACATGTGCTACTGGTTATGGGGGGGGGGATCTAATAAGCAGGGTTTATCTTACAATACCAATAACTCTCTGTGACATGAAAGACTCCATGAGAAGAGAGATAGCTCAAAACAAACAATGTTGCAATCTGCAGTTTTCAATATCGTTAACCGCTTAAATTTGGTGATAGAAGACAAAGAGAACCAGTGAAAAATGTTAATCCCTTATTGGCATGTTTTATGATTGGAAACAATTCCGTATTATGCCAATATGAACATTTAAAATATCATTATAATCTGTTCAATAATAAAACCGTTATCAGCTCTCAACGTGAGTACGTTTTTTTGGGGACCACCCTGTATAGTTTAAAAATAAAAATGCACTAATGTGCTAATTTTTTAACAGGTCAATGGCAGATAAAATGAAATAAGCAAGTAAAATTTTACTTAATATTTAAGAATATGGAACTAGTTGTTATATAAAAAAGTTAGTCTCTCTCACCTTTCTTATTTGAGTCACCATTGGAAACGTGAAATTGGCGAATTAAAAATTTTGCGAAATCAATTCCTTTTTCAAATTGTTGAGCACTGATACTGCTTGACTTATCAAAGGCAAGGAATAAATCTAAGCTATGATATTCAAAGTTTTTATCTATACGGCGACCATCTATTAAATAAAATGCACAATACACAATGTAAGCTGTTTTTTCTAAGAATAAATTATTTGTTTATATCATGTTGTGTTCATTTTAAGAATGTTTCAATGTTAATATAGGAATTAAAAAAAAGAAAAAAAAATTCTCACAAAATTAAAATTTAGAGTGTATCAAAAGTCTTCATCCGATTTCAAAATTCATACAGGGTGGACCAAAAAAACTCGCCACTGAAAATTTCTAAGTCCCAGGACAATAAGTTTTGCAACAATAGGTATGTTCAACAATAGGTTATTCAACAGTAGGTTTATTCAACTGTTATTTGTCACCAATTCACAGCACACCTATTGTTGATTAAACCTATTGTTATCCTGGGACTTAAGAAATTTTTTGGTCCCCCCTGTATATGTTTTTAAAAATCAATATATAGAAGTTACAAAATGCTTAAAACTTACTCGAGTTTTGACATGGTAGTTTATAAGTATTCAATGTGACCGCTGTATGGCACGGGTCCGATATTCAAATTCCTTCCAAACTTGCTGAAGCATCTCTGGTGTCACTTCATTTAAAGCGGCTCAGTGTGATTCGAGTTTTGAGCTCGTCCAGAATTGCTGGGAATTCCTTAACAAAGCCTCACAAAAAATCACAAACAATCAGGTCAGGGGAACGAGGTGACCACGATTGAAGCGACAAATCTTGAGCCTCTGTGCGCCCGATCCAGGGATTAGAAAGTACTTCATTGAAGAATTTTCTGACTTCTAAGTGCCAGTGTGGCGGTGCTCCATCTTGTTGGAACATAAAATCATCCCTGTAATTGCGGGAGGAGCTAGTTTCGCAACATCTCAAATAAACTGACGGGAGCTCACTACGCTTTTCAGACGCGCCCAAGAAACCTCTGATGGTAATAAAACAAAACTTGACGATCCCCTCTTTCCAATAAAATGCAGATCGTTTACCAGCGACTAATAGTTGTGAAGCTATACCATTTTGAAATCGGATGAAGACTTTAGATATACCCTGTATTATTTAGCTGAAAACTACAAATATGAGTTGAATATCACTGTTAACGTTTTCAGTCAATAAAATTGAGATAACTCACCATCAAAACTTTTCGTTTTATTTATGAAGTATTCGTTCATGTCTCTTGCCAAGCCAACTACAGGTGAATGAACTTTTCCTAGAAATATGGGAAATGTAAAATTTAGGTTCTAATAGATTAAACGTTTTCTTATTATCAGCATAAATTCGTTATGCAAAGAAACTTAGGAAACTATCTAGTATCATCTTCTCTATTGAAAAACTACACAGTTGAGCCACATTATTATGACCATCTCCTTTTTTGCCGTCAGCAGCGCGTAGGCATTAAAAAAATACCTCGCTTGCTGAGTATTAAGGCTGAGGTGTCTGTAGTCTGCATCAGTGTCGTCTTAACACCATTACGGGCCCCCGAGCAAGTGCCCATCGTGTTCATGCGTTAAGACGGCCCTAGTCTGCATACATATCAATCGTTGTCCTAGTTGCCGTCATGGCTAAAACAAGCGATTTATGAAATCTCCAAAAGGGTGGTAGCTTTTCGGAAACTGCGTGGTTTGTGAACAGTTCGGGTGCTGCTGTGATTGAACAAATGTACCGCGACTAGACAAATAGAATCGTTGCGAATAAACGACGTGGATATTGTGGAGTACCATGTCATGTTGATGCGAGAGGTGAACGTCGCCTGCGAAAATGTATGCAGGTCGACCAACAAGTACACTATAGGGAACCCTTTTGAATATAAGGCTTTCAAGCAAATGATTAGTCACTGCACCTATTCAGACAAAGATAGAAACGGTTGCATTGCAGTATAGGCGGTGGATCTCTCGCGATTGGCAAAGCATTGCCTTCTCCAATGCGTCACGGTTTCTGCTCCATGGAGTGGATGGACGTTGTCGTATTCGGCGGGAAACGTCCGGAAAGAACCACCTTGCAATCATTGACTGCCCTCCTTAAGTCGATTGGAATATTCCAGTAGGCCATTGTGACATATCACATAGCAAACATTGTCCGGGAATGGTTGGAGGAGCACAACCAAGACCTAAATCCAATCCAGCACCTTTGGATCACACTCCATGGATCCCTTCAGCAGCTGTCCACGCATTATAGTCTGCATGGCTCCAGAAACAGTGAATGCCCTCCAGCATCTTACTGACTTCTTTCCACGCCATCTAGCTGCTGTCCGTGTTGGACACGCCGGTTATTCTAGCTAGTGGTTATAATAATATGGCTCGACTGTGTAGTTTGGTGATAAAATCAGTTGACTGTGAACCAGGAAATTAAGCAGCTGCAATCTCCCCTCTCCAATAAAATTAGATAAAAGAACTGTGTGTGATATCGCTTTCTTTTTATTTTGGTTGACAGAATCTTGTAGGGAAGGCAAAATTTTATCTAAAGCTTTCCTAGATGCGCTAGTCGAAAAAAGGTTGAAACACTTTGCCTACTCTTATAGCATGATGCTTCCGAAAATAAAAGTACCCTCCCTTCCCAGAGGAATTTCTGGCTACGCCAATGTTGTGAACATTCTTATTGTGCTTAATAAGAATATGCAATCTGAAAGTAAATTATAGTTGTAGTTTCAACCATTCAGAGTTTTTTATAGAATTACGTATACTTATATACATAAAAAAGGCAAACTTAACAATATATTTACCGAGAGTGGTCAGATTATTATGAGTAGGCACATTAGCTGTGATTTCGCGCTGAGATTTCCAGAGAGCCAGACCATTATAAGCAGGAAGTTTACTACGACAGTAGAAGTGATTTGTTTCTGAAGATATGGGTAAACGACGCCATTTAACAGCCATTGAACAGAGCCATGGAGCGATTACCAGCAAAACAGCTGCATTCGTTAAATGTTCATCTATTGTTAAAGCGTGTAAAGACTGGACTGTCTGACGGAAAACTGGATCTGAATGCGCGAGTTGTGGCCGTCAGCAACTAGTCATTGTTCGGGCAGAACGGAGCGTGGCAAGACTGGCACAAGGCAACAGAAGAGCAACAGCGCATCAAATTACTGCAGATCTTAATCAGGGATCCTCTCAAATAATCTCTGAACGCCTGTTCGCCGAACACTGCATCGTGTGGGATGTGGAAGCCGATGTTCGTTCGAACACCTTTGCTGTCTGCAGTTAACGAGATAAAACGTCTCCAATTCGCACAGGAACGTAAGGATTGGACAGTCGAGCATTGGAAAAAAGTCATATGGTCCGATGAATCACATTTCCAAATTCCACGCATCACACCTTTCAATATCTCGTGGAGTCAATGTCAAGAAGAATCGCCGCAGTATTGAAGGCAAAAGGTGGCCCGACAAAGTACTGATAGGGTGGTCATAATAATCTGGCCATTCAGTGTAAAGTGACCACAAAGTATCTTTACACATTCGAAAATCTAATTATTAAAAATAAACAAACAAGGATATGCACTTACGATTTTTGTCTTCAATAAAGAAAATATCAAAGTGTTTTTTTAAATAAAGTGAACAGTAGATGGCGACCAATCTGTGAGAACTGACGACCTGAAAACGCGAATTGCAGAAGCTGGTAAATCTCTTATCTACTCGATGGTGCGCATATTGAAATTTCTAAACATCGTCAAAAAAAACTTTGATGCTTGCTTGTTTAACACAAAAAACCGTAACTGCGTATCCTTGTTTGCTTCTTTTTGAAGGGATGGTCCATATTTATTGATTGGCGTAAGAGCTTGAAAATCTTTGATATGCTTCGAAAAAGTCAAGCTACAGATAGACAAAATCCCCCAGTAATAGCATCTTTCGGTACTTAATAGTTAGTACTAATTTTGGCCATTCAAAACCAAATTAAATAGTGAAGGAGAATATTCTGACTTTCAACCTTCTATGTTTGAAAATATGAAATGTAGAAAATATGAAGGGGGCTTTCTAAAAGTGTAAAGAGATTTTTTGAACACTGTATTGTTTAGCGAAATAAGTATTTTTTTCCATCATGTGTAAAGCAAATTATTAGAAAATGTCGCTTTCTAATATATTAAATTTAAAATTTATGCAGAATGCATTTTTAAATACAATTTCTGGTCATTACTGCCTTAAAATTTTCTTTTATAATGACCGAATTTATTATACAAGGTATATCAGACCACCCGTCCCAGGCTTTTTTCTCGAAGCTCCACGTCCTACAGATTTGGGTGGAAAATTTACCTGGCGCGAAGACTAACAATTTAAGTGAAGAATTTAAAGATGACCCTCCCATTTCCGGGAATGGCTGTAAATAGGCGCACCCAGCATCCGCTCATAAACTTTAAATGGGAACATTGACGCTGGATAGGTCTTGGAAAAATAAACAACTTTTGTAGGAAATGTTTTTTCCCCAATACGCTTCCTTCAGGTAATAAACAATAAAACCACTTTCAGGACTGGTGCAGATTTCATCACACTAAATTTCAAACTGCCGTTCATTTTGTTGCTGGCATTTGCGCAGTATCCTCTTCACGTCAGACCGAGAAGACCTCTTATTGCGTTAGCCTTGTGCATGTCCTCCTTATTCGGTCCTGCATATCCTCCCTCGTTGTTGACTGTTCTTGTTACACAATTTCTTTCAGCCGTCTTCAGAGGAAAAAATTGAGAGGAGTGAGGTCTGGAGACAGAGGGGCTCCGTGCTACGAGTCCAACCCTGCCGATTTATCGCAGGGGAAGAAACGGCTGATGACTTCTCGCGTGATTCTGTAATGTGCGGGGCAGCCATCCTGCTGAAACCACATGCCAACCCTCGTCGCTAAAAGCAGATCTTCAAGGACTTCAGGTAGTAATTTTCCACGACTTCGTCCATCCATAACACCGATAAATGGCTATTTCTAAACCACTGACAAAAATCCAATCTCCTCTGCTAGATACACTCTCCAACCGTCTGAGATGAATGTGGAAAGGGTACTGACCAATATGCCTCACGCAACCTCAAACAACTGAAACCATTCTGGAGTGATCTGTACGACATCGTACAGCGTACAATCTCTCCGCAGCACGATAGTTTTGCTAAATTCTCCTAATACCATCATATCAAACCCTTCTTCGTTGGAAAAAGGCATTTTCAGTGATAAACCTGTCAAGATAGCAGCAAACAATGCGCAGGATTCTTTAACAGTTCAAAAGAGAGAAACATGAGACATGAAAATGTTTTAAAGAAATGTCAACATGGCAAATTGCAAACACGTGACCTGAGAGGGTTTTTACCTGAAGAAAGCCGATTGGGAAAAAACCTTTTTTACAAAAGTTGTTTCTTTTTCCAAGATCTATTCAACGACATGCTACTCGACCCATGTTCTCATTTAAAGTTTTTGGGAGGCCCCCGCATGTCCCATTTCCAGCCATTTCCGAAAAATGAGATAGCCACCATTAAATTCTTCACATAGTCATTAGTCATGTAAATTTTTTCACCAAAACTCTAGGACGTCGATCTTGCGAGAAAAAAAAACTGGCACCGGTGATCTGTTGTTATACCCTGTATATTTATGCAAGAATCAGAAATAAACCGCATTTTCCCTCCGCGAAGTTTTATTGGTAACCTTTATCCTGTGGCTGTGCAGTTATCGCCTCTGACGCCAAACATAGTATATGCTGGTAATTCATCTATTAGGATTAAAATGCACGATTGTATTTTGTAAAAATACCTAATGAAATCTAGATTCTCTAATTCCTAAAATAATCTTGCCTTTCTACTGACTTTGGTTTAAATATACTTTCTTAAAATTTGTCATGATAAATGTACGTATAAGAAGGAAAAACCTCTAACCACAAACCTCATATATAGAATGTTGTTTTGTAGTTAGAGATTTTTTCCTCTCTATATACAGGCAATTCCACACCACAATTCTTTAGATTTTTATTGTTAAAGTTTTTTAGATATACATTGCTAATTTGAGCCCGGGGTAAATTTTTATTATCCTTAATCTGTAAGCCATAACTAATGAAATTGGAAAAACAAGGCATTACATATGAATTCAGTATTTAATTGCACTATACTTTTGCACATAGGTGGGAGACTGGACCATTCGTATCGAGGAGCTCTACATTCTATGACTTTTGGGCCTTTCAGTTCAAAACCTTGGTTGCACTGATAATATACTAAATTGCCGTTGACGTAAGGTGGCACTGCATCCATGACACCATTTGGAATTTCCGCCGGTGGAAGGCAATTGTCCCCTTGTATATGAAAATAGGAAAATTAAATTCATTTATTTAATTCATCAGAAATAGTCACAAAAATAGATGACATAATTTTGATTATAGCAAAATTGAAAGCTATAAAAATTAGACGATATAAATTAGTATACAGAACAGTGCTGCCATTGGGGGATCTGCGTATTTCCCGCCAGGGGATTTGAGCATTTGGGGCCGTTCAAGTATTATGTAACGCAGTTTGGGGGGGGGGGTCTTGTAAAACGTTACAGGGGAGAGAGGGGGGTCAAGCAACGCGTTACGTAACATTAAGTTTTTGCTAAAATTAAAAACCAAGCAAGTGCGAGTCGGACTCGCGCACCGAGGGTTCCGTACCATCACACAATAAATTTCATTCAGTTTGGGACCCTTAGCGTGTACAATAGTTTGTCGATTTTCTGGTTTCCAAATGCGGTAATTGTCTGTATTCACTGCGCCATCCAAGTGAAAATGTGCTTCGTCTGTCCAGAGGATATTCCACGGCCATTCTACATCGACTTCAACACGAGCAAGAAACCGAAATGAGAACTGGAGTCGATCGTCACAATCATGTGGAAGCACCCGCTGCACAAGTGAAAGTTTGTACGGATAATATCGGAGGATATTCCACATGATCTTATGGACAGTTGAATGTGGCCTATCCAACACCTGTGCTACACGCCGGAGACAGATGCTACCATGGGAATTTGCAGCTCTGTCCTCTTCCACCTGAACCGAAACCTCCTCTAATGCGTCTGCAGACACTGTTTTCTTCCTTTGCCAGCTGATGTATCACGGCACATAAATTTACATTTTATCTATAGGTATTTAGAGTTGCTTTATACCCAGAATATAGCCAGAGTATAGCTTTGAGAGGCATGGCAGCCATGTTGTGTCCATCCCGTCATATATTATAGCAGAAACAAACAGATTATAGAGCAAAGATTATAGAAAAAACAAAAAACATTACTATGTGGCATTAAAAAAATCTCGAATTAGCTGTGAATTCAATAAAGTAAAGACACATGTCCACTTTAACTAATCGGTCTCGGTGGCTCAGGGTTGCGTGATGCCCGAGGACGACGAGGATTTTTTCAAGGGGAAAATCCTGAGATCACGCACTTCCTTCGAAAGGGAAGTAAAGCCGTTGGTCCGTGTAGTCGTTTGCCGGCTGCACGTTAAAGAACCCTTGCGAGGCAAAATTTGCGGCCCCTATAATGCCGTCCTGAAATGACCATGGCAGTTGAAAAGGACGTTAATACCAAACAAACCAAACCAAACCACTTTAACTATTAGAAAAATTATAAACTAAAAAAATGAAAATTTATTTTTTGGTTTCTTCACATTTGAACAAAGTTACTTGTTTTAATTAAGAAAAGAGGTATAAACGTTAATCATTGCTTATTGATTTTTTTTGTAATCAATTATTCCTTTTTGAATTATATAAATTCAAAGAAATTAAATTAAGTAATATTTTGATAGTTAAATTGAAAATAATAAAAGTCATCATTTTTGGATTTTTTTTCTGTGATTATTTATCATTTTCAAATTAATAAATAAATAACAATCTTTTAAATAAATAACAAATTAATATTTATTAAATTAATTAATTATTAATATAAATTAAATTAATAAAATGATATATTCATAATAAATTAAATTACAAACTAATATAATTAGTATATAATATTAACGGTATTAATTAAATTATATAAATAACAAAAAACATTTATTACTATCAATATATTTAATTTATTGATTTTACAAATGAAAATTAATAAACAAAGGTACTTATTATTTTATTATTAACCCTTTCACTGCGTAATTAAATTTCATTTTCATTCCTGAGATGATGGAATTATCCACTTTTAGCAGCATAACAAGAAGTTTTTTAAACCTGCGGGATGAATCAGATTTCCGCAGGTAAAGGAAATGAAATTTTGTGTGGATATATCCACTTTATTCAGCAAAAGGGTTAATGGAGATGAGATATAATATTGTAGATATGTGAAGATATTGTACATGTACATATAATAATTAAGTCATTTAATAAATATAATTACTGTGCTGTCTGCCAATGAGTTATACTACAGTTTATATATCAAAGTCACTAACGTGGTCGCTGAATAGTGGCTCTCGCTTCGACCGGGTCCTTTTTCCTTAAGTACTGAACATTTGAATATCCAAAATTCCTATTTTAACACACACATTTGATTTTTACTATATGAGCCTCACAACTGCGGTTCGAAGGTTTCCCCTTTTCTCTTTTCGGCTTCGCGGCCCAAGTTAAACGTCTTTCTGGTTCGCGAGGAAAAAGTTTCACTATAAACCAACTTCAAAACGATTCGAATACACTAATGCCACGCAGTAAAACATTTGTGGTCATTAAAATCATTTAAAATAACAAAAAAAAAAACACATGAAAACCGTCTTGCTTCCACACAATGGCGAAAACTCTATGCTAAATATTCACAAGTGGGACACAACATGGCGGAAAATAACACGTGACAATGAACAACCAATAGAAAACTGTCCCACGTATGGCCGCACTCTATAGGTATTCAACGTGAAACGCCCTCTGTATAGGATTATGATGTCACAATTACATATTATATACTAGTCCAAGTAATTAAGGGAGTAAGATACACCGTACGTGAAAAAGTACTCAGTAAGTAAGTTGCTGATGCATCATAGGGAAAGAAGGGAAAATTTTAGGACAGTACTATTCGCCGGGAGATTTTTACGTTGGCAGGACTGATTTTGTGTAAATAGAATACGTTGTTTGGCATATATGATGTTTTGTTCTACGAGGGTTGTACCAAAAGTAAGGTTCCCATATTTTTTACAAGTAGAAAACATTGTTTATTGTTATTAATTTATACATCGTTGAAAAGCTTACACTGTTGTCTATTTTTCAACATAGTCTCCATTTTTTTCGACACACTTTTGAAGACGGTGCTCCAGCTTTTGTATTCCAAGTCGAAGAAGTCTCCCGCCAATCCGTTCTTTCAATTGTGCCGTGGGAAGCTTCAGGAATGCGTTCAACAAGTTCACGGACAGTGACCCTCCGATCTTTCAGCAGCTCACTGTTGATCTTCTGGGCAATCGAATCCGAAACCGGCGGTCTTCCACTCCGTTCTTCATCTTGAACTTCCGTGCGACCCTCAGCAAAAGCCCTGCACCATTTTCGGACGTGCTGAACAGACATGCACTTTTCACCATAAACCTCAGTCAGTTGCCGATGAATCTCCACGGGCGGTAACTTCCTTGCGTGGAGAAACCGGATTACTGCTCGAACCTCGCACATGGCGGGAGCGGCGATCAACACTTCCATCTCTGGGTGCTTCCAAAAACTCTCGAGCGCTCATTTTCAATCACGTGATCGTTTACCCCTGATCGCGCCCGCTCTATTCACCCGCTCATGAAGTTTTTTGACAGCGCCAAGGGCAACGAGATAACAGCCCGATCAGTAAATAAGAGGTAACTGCCACAGAAACTCGTTACGCTTTCAAACTTTCTGTTTTAACCGTAATTATTTATTTTTATTGTCCATTATTAAAATCTGATGGGGATTTATTAGATTTCAATGCATTTATTCTTTTATGACAATAAATACGAGAGTGTTAAAAAATCTACGTACGAGAGTGCACGTACGATAAAACGAAATTTTAAAGAAAATTCGAAACCTAAGAGAAAAATTAAAAAATTAAAATGTATAAAACAATCTTCGCTTTTATCTTCAGCTCCTTCGCCCCTGCCGTGTATCTTGACCTGTTCTGTGCCTTCAGATTCATTGCAAAACTATAAACCGCATTGGAAACGGACTTCGAGGTGGGATATACTTTCATTGTCGGCCATTATTGCGAAAGTAATGAAAGCGAAAGTACTGAAAGTGAGCGAGGCAACGCGAAGTGATCACAATGGAAATAAGATCACTTTGATCCTGAGCGTTCCCAACACGACGATGAGATCGGGGAGTTTTTAGAGGCGCCAGTGATGAGCGCTCTGTCATTTTTAGATGCAGTGCTCGCGTTGATCATGAACGCTTACGCTCGATCGCGACTGGAGAGAGTTTTTAGAAGCAGCCTAAGACGGCTGCCAAGCGAACACTGAGCGCCGTAGCGAATCGCTCGAGAGTGGGCTCGAGAGTACGGGAACCACTGCGCACGGCACTGTTGTCGGATTTAGCCTAGCACCTTCCCTCGAGGCTGTAGCTCATTGGGAACCTTACTTTTGGTACAACCCTCGTATCTTCCTCGTGTCCTCAAATATCCTATGCACCCTGTAGATAAACAGCTAGGCTTTGGGTCATTGCTTTACGTTTCTCAGGAAGAAGCGCTATAAATATGTGTTGATCCACTTCTTTAGGCCTTACCCCAATATGGCGATAAGTGTTCAAAAAGAAATAGCTTCCAAACTTCAAGAGGAACACCCACTCCACCAATGGAGGCAAATCGGATAACTTCTAGATGAAGGAACAACAAACGCTCCACATATATTAAATCAATTTTAAGCACTTGGTTTAAGAAATAAGCAGTTTTTAAGTACTTTTTAAGGCCTTAAAAAAGGGTTTCAAAAATAAGCACTCTTTAGACTTTTTAAGCACCGTACGAAACCTGCTTCAATTTTTTTATTTATTTACTTTTTTTTAATTATATAGTTTAACAACAGTTTCGATGAACTTTATTATTCAAACTGACAGAAAGAAAAAATGAAATAAAGATGGCTGTAATCGATAATTTTTTCTTTTATAAATAATCGAGAGTGAAACGTAAGTGCAAATATGGTTTATTGTAAATATTAATATTCAGTTGTACATGTTGTCATTTGGTTCAATTTCACAACACTGCCTGTCTCTTTAACAAACTCCTTTGCTAAAAAAAAAAAGGAAGGACGCTACTATATTTGTTTTCAGTGAATTTCTATGGCCAGTTTGACCAATTTCAACCCACTAAACCCTTTCAAATCATAAAAAAAAAAAATAGAAAATGGTGAGGTTTCCCGCAATTTCCCGCCTTTCTTCCCGCCTTCCCCACACGACATCCCGCAAAATGTTAAATTTCTCACTATTCCCGCTAAATGGCTGCCACCAGGAAATGTCTATTTTTCCCGCAAGTAGGCGTCCCGATTTCCCGCTATTTCCCGCCACCATCATAAACATCGATATCAAAATATCAAACAGCGACATTAGATATCGATAAAAGCCATTTAAAGAAAATATGAAAGGTTTTTCCTCACACAAAACATCTATCTTTTTCAACTATACAGTATCTCTACATACTCCACCCCTCCAAAAGGCTTTTCTTGAGTGAGGGAAAAGAAATTTCTCATTAACAAAATTAAAAATACTTGAATATTTTTATATTTTACACTTGTTATATTTTTTCTTTACAAAAATTTGGAAGATCTCGCAATTTCCCGCCATTTCCCACATTTTGCTTTTTCCCTGAAAGACATCGGGAAATTTCCCACAAAACGGCAGCGCTGTTTCGAAGACAAATAGAAGGTACCTTAAAATTAAAAACAAATAGAATATAATGAACCTAAACTCGACGTATAATAACTTGTTTGGACATTTCAGAAAAAGAGTAAAGCTATTCCGAGTCAGTTTAAAAATATCGTATACAGTGAGTGATCGGTTAACGATGCTGCAAGACGATGTTCGTTAACCGATCATCGATTTGCCATGGGAATTTGATTAATTCGCTCTGGAGACTCCCAACAAATAAAAGCTGTATAATATTATACTATATGAAATATTTTTTATATGTAATAACAATCATTTATATAAAATCAGCGACGGTGGACGTTGTCACAACAAAGAAAAAATCTAACAATGGGTTTTTTCCCGATTATACAAACGGGTGGGTTCGCTTCTAGCACGGTCTAAAGATATTCATGGTCATCGAGCTCCATTGTTAAAATGAAGCTTAAGTTTCTAGCTCCCGGTAGGGCGGGAACTCTATTGAAAAGTGGCGCTGCATGTACAATCTGCCCAACTCCGCCTACAGCACCACTCTATCGGCAGACAGAAACTCTACTTTCGTATTGCAGTTTCAATGAAAATCTCTATCGCAGGTTGCGGTCGGGAATAGTGCGATCTGTGCGGCACCTGGCGCGATCTGTTTTCCTTAGCTTCTCGAAACAATGGAAACTCGATGACCATGAATATTTTTATAAGCTTTTATTAACTTTGCTGTGTTAGTTGTTTAGGTCAAATCTTGTAATCAATATTAAACCAACTTTCCGACAAGCTAGGGAGCTGCAATTGGACACACTTATGCAGAATCGATGACAATTTATGATAAAGAAAAAAATTTTCAAATCGGTTCATTGGTTCGTGTTCTAATGGTACTAACTCATTACTACGAATTGATTGTTGTAACAATTGGACATTTCGTTATGGCGAGAGTAAATGTGTCTATTGTTTATTGTTGCAAAATTAAGCTGTATTGTTGCCACTAAATAAAACATTATAAAAGCTTGGTTTGATAAAACCTTTTTCCTCTTGTTAGACTGATGACCATGAATATCTATAGACCGTGCTACTGATAACAAATAAAACTTTGAAGAGACTTAATTGTTGTGCACGTACTTTTAATTGTTGCCTTTGTAGTTTTTGTTTTTCCACATTAAAAAAAACTACGTAATTCGAATCCCCTCTGAGTCTTTTTTTTAATATTTAAAGCAACTAAAATTCACAATGCACAGATGCCTGGTTGCGATCCACAGAGGGGATAGAAAATGAAGAGGCTGAAAATCAGTCTGGAGTCAGTGGAAGACGCTAGAAGTAAAATAAACAAGAAGTGGAGGTAAAGGTACGGTCACACAGAGCGCTACGCGATGGATGCGGTGGATGGGACGGACGCGATGGAGAAAATAGGGTGGCCACACAGAGCGCTACGCGACGGATGCTATTTTCGCTCCGATTTGTATACAAATCTCTTTATTTCCTTGCTTATTTGAATATTTACGTAAAGAAACAATGTTTATTACAATTATAATTATGCCAAATGTTTTTTGTTCTTTCATAGTATTTCGGAACGATATGGACTGAGGCTTTACAATGCCACATATTAAGATAAAGGAATAACTTGCTTTGATTTTTGTTCCTGAAGTATGTTTTGAAAAATACAGGAATAAACGATGAAACTAGATAGTTTGCTATGTATGTAAAGCCATTATTTTTTATTCTTTTGTATTTATTTGCTCAGCAACGCCATAATCGTAGTATAGTCACATGATTGAAATCACCGAAAGCAAAAAATTAAGATGCGTCCACACAAACCGCGACGGACGCAACGGATGGGACGTCCGCTACGCGTCCAAAAAATTTGCCCCTCTATTCATATTGCGTCCGTCCCATCCGTCGCGCGCTGTGTGGCCATAGCTTAAGAAAGCTAAGCCTTGAAAAATGGCCGATAATCAGATGTACGGCATTGAGAATTAGACAAATCTAATTACCATAACTGGAAAAATTAGAATGCAAATGGTCTTAATTGAAAATGATTATTGGGAGTTGGTTGTTGAAAAGATGACCCAAAACCAGAACATGCAGCGAAAGAACAGAAGGCAATTGCAACAATAGTAATGGTCGTGAGCGATACAGAGTTATCCTTGGTAAAGAACGCAGAAACAGCTAAAGAAGCTTGGGAGAACTTGTAAAAGGCTAATGAACCGAAGAGTTTGGCTAGAAAACTATTTCTACGAAGAAAATTTTATACCTCCCGATATAAAGAAGGTGAAAATTTGGAACAGCACTTGTTAGAAATAATTAAGCTATCT
>JAHWFO010015202.1:436722-544626 GCA_023313115.1 Rhysida immarginata
GTCGCTGATCACATCCCTGATAGAAGCTAATTACTCAGATAGCTTAAATTTTTCTAACAAGTGCTGTTCCAAATTTTCACCTTCTTTATATCGGGAGGAATAAAATCATCTTCGTAGAAATAGCTTTCTGGCCAAACGCTTCGGTTCATGAGCCTTTTGCAAGTTCTCCCAAGCTTCTTTAGCTGTTTCTGCGTTCTTTACCAAGGATAACTCTGTATCGCTCACGACCAGTACTATTGTTGCAATTGCCTTCTGTTCTTTCGCTGCATGTCCTGGTTTTGAGTCATCTTTTCGAACAACCAACTCCCAATAATCATTTTCAATTAAGACCATTTGCATTCTAATTTTTGCCTCCTCAGTCTGCAACATGAAGATAGTTTCACTAAACGTACGTTCCCTTGAGTCTTTGTTTAAGCAGTCTGCACTATCGACGCTTATTGCTCTACATAGGCCAGACATTCTTCTTCTCCAGGAAGTTAAGCTGATCTCTTCACAGAAATATCAGGATTTGCCCAGTCTCCGCATCATGTTTCCTGACGGCCGTTTCTATATTAATTCTATGACGTAGTTTATTTGCATCAGACGCCTGTTCCCTGGGTGTCTATAAAGAGTTCTTCGACTGCTTTAGCGGTTCTACAGGAAGCACCATCAATCTTACGAAGTTGAAGGGCATCGCTATTGAGAATTGGTCTTCTGATATGCTTAGTGCGTTCCGAATTTCATGGTCTGGCCAAATTACTGTGCTGGGATATGTGTTCTCCTTTCTTCCATCAGTGGATTCTAGTCACTGGCATTTGATAGTGGAGAAATGTTTGGATCGCTTTAGCAATAACTTCCGTTTTACCACCTCCGTGTTTGTGAAGGTGAGATTTATTAAATCACATATTCTTCCTCTACTGTCTTCTAAGTGCCTGCTTACCCTGCCTCCGGCGAGGGATCTTATGAGACTACGGAAAGCGATTGTTGTCTGTGTGTGGGGCTCTTCGTGCCGTCGTCACCCTCTTAAGGCCGATCTTCTTTTCATCCCCTTCGAAAGGGGGAGATTGAATTTGCCGAATTTACGTCATTATCTTCCTGTGGCTAGGATGGCTGCTTTAATTTGCCTCTTCTTGACTCCATCCCCAAGTTGGGCGACGTTCGTTTCTCTCCACCTGCGTTTCTTTCTTTCTTAGGGTGAATAGGCTCCCATTACCTCCTTCGTTTCCAGTGGATATTGATTATCATTTCCCAGACTTTTATAATCGTTTCATGGTTAATTTACGGACCTTCTTACCCTATCTTCGTCAATTAGATCCACAAGACTGGGGCAGCCTACGTCTTTCCTGATTTCTCCAGCATTTCAACCAAGGTGCTGCCTCTGACGTCTTCCAGCTATCCATGGGCTGCAATCCTTGCGACCATCAAAAGTCTGGCTTATGAAAAGACTGTGTTCAATTACCGGTGGCGGTTGCTGCACCATGGGTTTTATTCTCTCCAGTGCCTCCATCTATGGAAAGCGGTTGATTCTGCTGGCTGCCAGTCTATCTCACACATCTTTTTCGAGTGCTCGTTTGCATAGTCCATTTGGAACCGTTTAATGCGTCATTTTGATTTGACGTATGTCTTA
Organism: Rhysida immarginata; assembly: GCA_023313115.1. Taxonomy (NCBI): domain Eukaryota; kingdom Metazoa; phylum Arthropoda; class Chilopoda; order Scolopendromorpha; family Scolopendridae; genus Rhysida; species Rhysida immarginata. The sequence goes on from JAHWFO010015202.1 coordinate 438,329, forward strand.
CCAGTTCGTGCGATTCCTTATAGATGATTCCACCAGTGTTTCGCTGAATAAGGACTTAGCCGTTTCCATCGCCTCTCTCGTAAAGAAATTTGGCTATTGCAGTTGGGAAATAGCTGCAGGTGGAACCCCATCTGCATCAGAAGTTTGGAAGAAAGGTGCAATGCACTTGCGCTCCTTTCTGCTCCTGGAATGGTTTCGGCTGGGTCCTCTTGTGTATAAAAGGCGCTATTCGTCATACGGGCGCCTTTGCGTTTTCATCATAGGGTCACAAGGTAGTTATATCTATCACTTCAACTTTCCTATGGTCCTTTGATGTTTCACTGGTGGGCAAACGGGCCTCATCTTTGTGACGTTTAAATAAGTAACGCAGCCATAGCTGGCTGCTCGACGTACTTAGTGCACGAGCGTCGGAAACCCTGTCTTAAGATCCAGTTTAGGGCGTTCGCTGGAGCGTCCACCATCTAGCTCCAGCTCCAACAGGGTTAGAGAGAAAGCACCCAGCGACAAATGATGGTTCTCGGACGATCAGTGCCTCAGATGACAGCCACTTCGGAGCGAAGCAAAGGAAGTAAAAGGTAAACTTCGGCTCCAGGCAAGTTACGAACTCTAAATTATATGCATTTTGCTAAAGTTCCCTTAGACCCCAAGTCGTCTGTTAGTTCACGGCACGACAAAAAGGATTTCTGACGAAGGACCCGTAAGCCGAGGATAAAGTCGTATCAAAGGAATTTAGAAACTTTCCACGCCGAACGAGACAACTTCAACGAAGGGAAGCAACAGCGTCCATATCCGACATGTTCGACGTTCAGGGGTGCTAACTCTCTCAGGCCTCATTCCACTAAGGATTTTAATAAAAAGGCAAGCGAATTGAACTTTGTTAAAAATCCAATTACCAATATTGCTTCTTCCATTTCTCAAACTCAGGAGAGAAATATTCGGCGACGTCCACGTTTCTTTCATCGTCGACAGTGTATTCTTCAACCCGCCCCTGCCCCAGCCAATACTCAGCTCAAGAGACTTCTGAGGAAGCCAATACTCAGCTCACGAGATCCTCGCATCTCTTAAAGGACCAGAGCCCGTTATCACCGAATTTCACGCCAATTCCAGCGCCTTCGCATCTTTCAAAGGAGACGCCTACAATTCCCCGAGCGGATTCAGCCATCATACAACCGTCATCGGAAAGCGTTGCAAGCGTCGGCCCCGCAGTTGAGATCTCATTGCGCGCGCCGCGCTTGGCTGCCCCTACGCCTGTATATGGTGGCGTGTTTTATTCTTAAGCTTAGTGAGAGATAAGTTTTCTCATCATCGCCTCTCACTCTTCTGCTCTCTACCATTATTGTATTGACTGTGCAGTAATTTGTTTATCATATTTGCCCTAGGGAATACCTCGCCGGCGTTTTACCTGCAAAGGTTGCTGCCTTCCTTGTTGGTAGATCAGAGTCCCGTTCTTTTACTTTAGTCTTTATACTTCACTCGACGGACGTAAACCCATCGGACCCCAGCCCAGTGGATTAAGAGGACGTTTACACCGTTAAATTATTATTACTTATCTTTCAAATGTTTGTAAGAATTTATTCAACCAGTTCTGAATATACGAGAACTTATTTTGTTTTGTATTTAATCATTATTCTTAAAAGACAAAGAAGATTAAACTAAATCAAAATCAAAATTTTTGCCCGTCTCCTCTCTCCATCTCTGACACGGTTTATTTAATCAGTCTAATTAAAAAGCACGTGACAATGAGGATGGTCGCGGACGTCCATCGAAAGTATGAATACATCAATCGAAGCGACCCGCATAAATCCACACGAGAAGTTTATTTATTTATTTTTTTAATAAATTGGTTAGATAAACTTCTAACTGGGGCCTGTATCGTCGAAAGGCGACGTGTTGGGTCCACAGTAGGAGCGACAAATGTAAGTATACAAATTGGTGTAATTGAACCATACAAATTAATTACATTATATTAACATCAAAAATTATTAGTGGATAGATTTGTTAGTAAAAAAGATTTCAGTTTCTTTTTGATTGACTACTTGTAGGCGAAGAACGGAGGTTTCAGGAAGAGAGGACCACCATTTGATTCCAACGAGGGAGATGTATCTCTTGAGGTAGTTATACAGGGTGTTTCAAAATTACACCACCAAACTTGGCAAAACGTTAGAGGGGATCAATGTGAAATCTTTTGTTAATAACGTTTTATTCTAAAATGACTGTGCAATCAGCTACAGTACAAAAATTCCAATGTTTCATCCTGCTTATTCGGAGTCCCATTAGCAAAAAGACAGTATTGCTTAATGTTTTGAATAACATTAATTTACCCACCACAGAATAATGGTTCATTCCTTTAAATCCATACAGTAGTATGCAATTAGACACATGGTTAGTACAGAAAGCAATTGTAAAGTTTAGTTGTCAATTGGAACCATTGCAAGCACAGCATGCAGACGAACTCAAATGAAGAATTGGCTGACATGCATTTCGTGTATGGAGCAGCCAATGGAAATGGAAGAGCTGTACCAGGAAAGATACCCCACCAGACGTGTGCCTCACTATCAGACATTCGCGAATCTGCATTGGCGATTTCGTGAAACATGATCTTTCTCCAGGAACATGGGCAACGCAGGACGACCACGTAACAGGAACGTAGCTTTACAGGACAAGATTCTGCAACAATTTGCTGATAACCCAACAACAAGTGTACGTGCAGTAGCGCACAACCTGGATGTAAACCACACATACGTTTGGAGAGTTATGCACGAGAATTTGCTGTATCCATTCCACCGGCAAAAGGTCCAATCATTGAAGATAACGGACTACCCTCTTCGTGAAGCATTTGCAACGTGGTATGTAGTAAAAAATCACACGGACCCTATCTTCACATCACGTGTATTATTCACAGATGAAGCCATGCTTACACGAGAGGGAATGTTTAATTCACACAATGCACATCTGTGGGCCCATGAGAATCCACACGCACGTTTTCTCCGTACATATCAACAGCGCTACGGTATTAACGTTTGGTGTGGAATTGTGCATGAACAATTGATTGGCCCATACATGATGCCCACTTCCTTAACTGGGCATACATACAACATGTTTCTTCAGCATGTGTTACCAGAACTCTTGGAAGACATACCACTGACAGTTCGCCGAGACATGTGGTACCAGCAAGATGGGGCACCACCCCATTTCTCCCGGGAAGTACGTGATTACCTTGATGCAAGATTTCCAAACAAATGGATCGGTCGTGGAGGTCCTATCAACTGGCCACCCAGGTCACCTGAACTCACGTCTGGACTACTTCCTCTGGGGACATATGAAAAGTGTGGTGTATGAAACTCCTGTTGAGTCACAGGAAGATCTTGTGGCACGTGTGGTGGCTGCTGCAGCGATGGTAAACGAGATGCCTGGAGTGTTCCATGTTACGACGATGTCAGACTTGCATTGAAACAGGTGGTCGACATTTCGAGCACATTATGTAGTAATAAGACATTACTGACTTGTCTAATTAATGTTCTTTGTAATGATGTGAATAAACGTGTTAAAGGTTAACAATGTTTCCGTTCATGTTAATTAACTGAATCCACGTACTGCAGTTGACTGCAGAATCATTTTAGAATAAAACATTATTAACAAAAGATGTTCAAATTGATCCCCTCTAACGTTTTGCCAAGTTTGGTGGTGTGATTTTGAAACACCCTGTATTTGACTAAAGGGTAGCGCATAAAAGTCGAAGATCGAGTATTATAAGAATGAATGTCACTATAAGTTTGAATTGTTATGGGGATCGAGAGAATGAGTTGATGATTAGTAATTTACATAATTGTATACGGTATATAAGGGTAACAAATTTGTGAGAAACGGGATAAGACTTGGGTACTTTTAACAAGGTTCGAATGAACCGTTTTTGTAGTTTAACTAGGCGATTGAGATTATATGATATGGAAAACCCCCAGAATATAACTCCGTAACATAAAGAGGACTGGATCAAGGTATTGTACCGTAGCAGTAGAGATAGGCTGGGAGAAAATGTAAACGAGAAACCATCCCTTGTCTAATATTCTCATTAGTTAACAGAATATTGACATGTAAGTCCCATAACAAATCGTGTGATAAGTGGATACCTGAATATAAAAAAGATTTTATACTAGTGAGAGGTTGGGAATTGTAATATACCGTAAATACTGTATTTAGCGCCGGACCTGAAATACCGGCCCGCCTGCATTAAGCGCCTGGAGGTCCGCTGAATTTTTGCAAATAAGCGCCGGACCTTGAATAACCGCCCAGGCGCTTATTTTAGTTCATTTCGTGGATTTTTCTTCTCTTGCTGCTTTCTCACGGGAATGTTTGCTCTCCCAAATGCCACTGCTAAACCGGAAATTAGATACCAGCATGATTGTCTTCTAATTTCCTGCTTTTAATTTTGGATTCAGTCAAGCAACATAGCTGATGAAAAATGAAAACTTCACAGTTATAGCATCAATTTTAATCATGCAACAGTAAAGTAGGCTGAAAGCCATTCTACAGAGGCTACAGCCAAACAATTTAGCATTGATCCTAACGGGAATGGAAAACACAGTAGGATACTTTGGAAAAGATGAAGGAGAAGGGCGAGAATTTTGCATAATAGTATTTCCATCACAGTTGTGCAGATTTTATAAGCGCCGGACCTGTAATACCGGCCCGCCTGCATTAAGCGCCTGGGGGTCCACTGAAATTTTGCAAATAAGCGCCCGGGCGCTTAATACAGTATTTACGGTATAGGCAAAATGTCTGGGATGTTTTGCTTATTCCGCTTATGGAAAAGCATAAATTTTGTTTTATCAGCGTTAAGAGTTAGTGAATTAGCTGAGTTCCATAGACTTAATATAGAGAGGGTTCTAATTTTGGTGGTAAGATGAAAAATAGAAGAGTCAGAAAAAAGGTGAGTGACGTCGTCAGCATACAATAACGAGAGAGTGGGGAATAAAGATGTTGGTAAGTCGTTTCTAAACAAATTAAATAGAAGTGGTGAAAGAACTGAACCTTGTAGAACTTCTAAATTGGAATTTTTGGGACTAAAATAATGACTTTTTGCTTTCTTAATGGTATTGCGTACGAAGTTTGAAAATGTAAGAAAATGTCGATTCGATGAGGGTTTCGTCGAAATTTCTGGTAGAGTTCGTTTTTATTTATTATCTTTGAAATTTGAGAATTTAGCTAGGGTGTCAAATAAATTTAAGGTGGGAAGAAGCCAGAAGAAGACAGAGGAGCGGAAGGAAGAGAGAAATAAAGATAAAGTAGCTTCTTCGCAACCGCCCTCCCCCGCCGCTGAGAATAGTCAGACCGGCGGCTCATTGGCTGAAAATCAAATGGGACGGCCAATGGGAAAAAAGAGTGATCGGCGAGGGAAGCTCGAAGGCTCGCCGAAGGAAAAAGGAGAGAGAGATATTAGAAGCGATTTAGGATCGAAATGGAGAAGATCCAACAAAGACAAGCTCCGTAAGGGAAAAACGGAGGCGACTAAATTGAATGGCCCGGGAGGAACTCCATCTGAGGTGAAGTTAGACGGACGAGGGGACTTCAGTGTAAGAGTTCGAAGTGACGGTAACGCTATTAGGATTTCCCCAGCACAGCGTCGCAATACAAGCGAGCGTCGCGGGAATGTCAAAGTTCAGAGTTCGTCGCGAGAACCCGAAGCCCCGCCTAGCTGGACACGGCACTGCGAGCATTACGCGTGAGCGAAGGAAGCCCAGCGCGGCTACCGTTCATCCGACACGAATCATTCGTGCAACACGGAACCGTCATCGCCAGCCATCGTCAAGGGACAGGATTTCGCCAAAGGAATTGGCTACTTCGTTTGAATCTATGGAAGTTGTAGGTAAAGGGGGGTCTCCTAAGTCACGTGGCCATGGGGCTCCTCAAGCCTTGCTTCCTTTAGATAAGATAGCCAGTAAGCTAACTTTCTTAGATAAAGTAGAACTAGTGATTGATAGTTATCTAAGCAATTCATTGATGACAAAAGTAAATATCTTGCTATTTTTTTATGCATTATAGTAGCGCCCGAACCTGTTCTTCTCACATGTCTTTGGCAGGAGTCCACTCTTCCCGACCTCGTCAATGCAGTCACATTATATCCGCCGGATGCAACAGAATCTCCTGCCCGATCTCCGAGGATTATTAATGTATAAAATGGCACACACTAAACTGGACTTTCTTGTATAATGAATGCAGCAAATTATGATTTATTGAAAATTATTCCGAATTTGATTTTATTTAACGTTGTAACAATCTATGCAAAAGAACTTTAATTTGTGTACATTTACTTAATTGATGTCATCAAGCAAGCAATATCATTTTTTTATATGCTTATCATTTCAAGAACGAAGTGAAGCTTTTATTAAACAGTTCATCTTTAATTCACTCTGCCTGTTTTGTTCCCTCTCTATCATTCTCTTAATTAATTAAGCATTTATCCATGATACAGGGTTTACAGATAATTTTGCTATTGAAATGAGACTGAGACAAAAATTGGATGAAATATCGTTCATATCCTACGCGGACATGGGTAAGGAATCTATCGAATAAGATGTTAACGTCTACGATATTAGTAAAAATCTCGGACCAGTTTGTTGGGATGAGAAAGGACTGAAAAGTTGCTAACCTGGATTGAGTAAAAATTCTAAGCGCCGTCGACGAAGGGAGCTGAATTTGAGTGATATATAATACAGAGGAAAATGGTCCGATACATTGACATCAAGAGAGCCACTGCGGTAGTCACTAAGATTGTTAGTAAAACAATGATCAATTTTAGAATAAGAATTGTGAAAAAGCGAGTAATGGTCGTAGGAAGAAATAGTTGAAACTAGACCGGCTCTAATAATAGAATCCTTTAGCAAATTTAGGTTAGTAGCGACTTTAGAGAAATCGATGTTAAAGTTCCCTATAACAATGATAGATGTGCTTTGAAATTGAAAATCAAGGAGTAGCGAAGTTAGGTAAGATACGAAAGATGGAAAGTGTCTCAACGGGGGCGATAAATAAATATGATGCTGTACTTATGTTTATATTAACAGTTAACACTTCCCAGTCATCAGTGATATTTGTGTAGGCTGAGTTGATTGAATAGTGTAAAGAATTGTGAACGTAGACTGCTATTCCTCCGCTTCTTTTTTTTTTTTTTGGTGGCGATGGATGGCCAAAGAGCCCAAAGAGACCATTCTACAGTCGTTCGCCATTTGAAGCAAATTGGAAAAGTGAAAACGTTTGATAGTGGGTGCCCAAATTACACAAAAAGAAGGCTATGGTAACTTTTTGGTGGTTTGCTATCGAACTCATTCATCACAGCTTCCTCAATAAGGATGAAACCATTACTGACCGGTCATACGTTCAAGAAACCGACGACATGCACCAGAAAATTCAACAACAACTACTGGAAAGATCCCACCTTGATTCATGACAACGCTCGGCTGCACGTCGCAATGGTCACCCGATAGAAGTAAAGTGATATTGCTACGAAACTCTTGGTCATCCAGCATACTCATCTGATCTTTCGCCAATTGACTACCACTTTTTCAAGCACCTCGAAAATTTCCTGCATGGGAGATGCTTCAAAAACCAAGACGATGCAAAAAAATTGCCCTCAACGAGTTCGTCGCCTCCAAAAGTCCAAAATTCTACGCCACCGGAATAAATATGCTTCTGTCTCATTGTCAAAAGTGTGTTGACTATGCTGGATGTTACTTCGATTAATAAAATGTTGCTTGAAACGAGTTACTGCATTTTAAAGTAGCTACTATACTTCGGCCATTAATTTTGCACCAACCTAATAGCATGTACGTGCATTAGCTTCGGGCATATAATGCCTAAATTTTGAAGTATGACATGCCAATTTCAGGGTCTTACACTTCTGTATCTATTTATGATTCAACTAAGGAAGATCGAATTGTTTTGTGTCAACTCCTAGGTTTTTCTACTTTGACATTACTGCAAATAGGAATAATCTGAAATATTTCACCGATTTCGAATATAAAAGCTAAAGGCCTGGCTCTCATGTAACATCTCGATTTACCCATCTGTTCAGGTGTTAATGGATTCTGTTGCAATGAGACTTTTGCATGAGGTTAAATTTAGCATACGTTAGGATGGCTGAAATATGGTTTTGAATTCGAGCTTTAGTAACTTGAATGTTTTGCTCTGGAAATGTTTTGTTACGAAACTTAGACCAGACGCTGGAGGTGAGGATTGAATCCAAACACGATTTGAGAACATTTTTCTTTTAATTTAAAGTGAACAGAGAAAAATAAATAAGCGAAATACTAGACTAAATCGGATATTAAAAATTAAGACTGGAATATTTTACCGCCTTTGAGGAAAGAATGAGCACTTTTCATGTTATAGCCATTGAGATTATGGAGGGAAAAAACATTTAAAGAAAAATAAAGGAATTTAATAATTTATAAATTATCACTAAATGAGCCACTCACTTGCCAATTAAAAGGAAATAAAATTAATATAATAAAATAATATAAAATATTAAATAAATAAATACGAGGTTCGCTTTTGGTAAGTCATGGTAAATATTTTTTTGCAAAGAAAACTGTTGTTGTACATATATTTCATAATCTACTATCCAACGAAAGTTGGAGTAGGCGTGTCCAGTTAAATTTCCTATTTCAATTGTTTGACATTGTTGCCAAAGTAGAATCAACAATGTCTAATAATTGAAATAGGAAGTTTAACTGGACACGTCCACTCCAACTTTCGGTGGACAGAGTTTATAGCTGATATACCCGGCCTTGCTCGGGCTCTTTTTTGATGAGGTTTTGCAATATCCGAATGTGAATATATAGAAAAAATGAACACATCAAAAAAACTTGAATTAATATAGTAAAAATTCATATTGAAGAATCAGAAAGGATTTTTTTTAGATGCTCCCAATAGAGTACCTTTATAGAGTGGTTATAAAGGCACTCTAGCTACCAATGGATAGCCTCTCCTCCTACTGGCCCTTTAGCAGTTCTACTCGACTTCGCTCGTTTTGGAATGTTGTCAACAGGGGAGTGAGTTTGACGCAGTTCCGGAGAAAAAAAGGTAGAGAATACTGTTCATTTTTACTGCATATTCACATTCAAAAATTACAAAATTTCATCAAATAAGAGCCCGAGCACCGCCGGGTATATCAGCTGGCTCATAATAAATCGAAAAATAGTCCTCGATACTTGAAATAAAATTTAAATCAAAGAATAACATCCATATTTTATGACCAATGTAAAAACTAAGCTTTCAACATGTGAGTTTGTATGTTAATTTATGAAAAAAAAAAAAAATCCGGTAAAAATCCGGTAAACATAAAATACCGGAAAATTGGATCCAGATAATCAAAAAATAAACTAACCAGAAAGTTGATCTCGTTCACTGCCATCACCGTACCAAATTTCATTAATCTAGACCTATTTTTACTCGCGAATTACTGGATAAACTGCGAGAAATAGCATATTTTTACGGAGGGTCATAAGGGAGCAAAGGGGTAAAAATATATATAAAAAAAAAAAGCAGAAATTATTTTTTTGCAAATTATGTGAACTATTCTTGGTCCAAATATCTAAGTCGTACGTGAATTTGTCACAGAGTGGGATTGACCAGATGCGAACGTCAAAATTAGGCCTATTTTGAGAGTTTTTGGATTTCTGCCTTCCTTAAAATCGATTTTCAGAAACCAGCGAATGCTCCCTTCTTATCTACGTCTTTTACATCCTCATGCCCAAATTTGAAGCTCTCTGCATTTCCGCATTGAAGTTAAACGGCAAAAACATAAAACGGGTGGGGGGTGGGGGCAATCTTTGGGGGGGGCCCCCCCCCCCCCCCCCCCCCCCCCCGCCCCCCCCCCCCCCCAAACCTTGGCCCCACCCCCCCGGCCCCCTTCACAAGGCGAAAATCGAAAAAAACAAATTGTTTTTGTGGATGTATCTCCGAGAAGCTTCCCTCCGAGTTTCGTTGCTTTATCTTTAGTCCTCGCGAAGTTGCATCAAAATATCAGAAAGTTTTGTGAAACACCCCGAAACTCGATTTTTTTTCAGTTTTTGCACCCTTAAAATTCGAATATCGAAAATCGGGGAAACTGCTTTTTTGTCACGGTACCTAGAAACCTTCCTGTAAAATTTCGAGAGGGCTAGGGCGTAGGCTTTCTAGTTCTCGAGTCCGCCTGGCCGTGGGTTCGAATCCCGCCGTGGGCATGGATGTTTGTGTTTGTCCCGGGCTGCGTACAGATATAACTTGTGTAAAAGGCGCAAAATGATCTTAGTAGTCGACGCCTTAATTTCTAGAACCCCCCCCCCCCTCTCATCATTGTGGACGGCACCATGCATCAATGGAAGTACGCATCTGTCCTTTCGGACCATGTCCGCCCCTACATGCAGATTGTGTTTCCTCAGCACAATGGCATCTTCCAGCAGGACAATGCGACGTGCCATACAGCGAGCAGTGTATGTGCGTTGTTCGAAGAGATTTTGTAATGAAAAATTAATTTAAATTTCGACCAGTAGATGAAAAAGTGGCACATAAAGAACAAGAAACACAACTTGGAAACACAAAACATTATTTATTCACAGCATTTGTTTAATGTGCATTGCACTTGCCTCATTCACATGTTCAAATAGCGTTATAGTGTGTTCAACAGTAGCGCGAAGGGTTTCTTGAGAAACTGCTGTAACAGGGCGTGTTATGCTTGCTTTCAATTCAGGCAGAGTCTACATGCCTCCTCCGTAGACACGAATGTCCTCCATTCCTCCTTTCTTTCAGGAATCCCAACAACCAGAAGTCACAAGAATTCAAGTCCGGAGAAATTGAGCCCAAGCGATCGGAAAATTTCTCCAAATTACCCGATCATCTCCAAAGTGGGCACAAAGCAATGCCTTCACTTGTCGAGCCATACGGGGAGTTGCACCATCTTGCATGAAGAGAGTAGTACTTAAACAGTGTCGTTCTTGTCATACTTATTTCATAGACTAACTTCCAGAATGAGGTGAAATTTGATATACACGTTGCAATAGACTAACTTCCTCATTGCAATTGCAAAAAAGACAAAACCGTTTTAAACAAGTTATATTTCCAAAAAAGAAAATTAAGAAAACAGAAAAAGAACATGGTTATTATGCGCACAAACAATGGGAAAATTATGCTTATATGGGATATGGTCAACTCTAGTTGCCACCAAGCCCTACACCTGCGTTCCATGTTTTTAATGAGCTTGTTCAAGATCTGGTTGCAACAAGTCCCGCTCCTGCGAAGAGCCTTTTCAGCTCTGGGATGGTCATTGGTGGAGGTTGACTGGATCAATTCTTCTCCCTAATGCATACAATGCATGCTCAATCGGGTTCATATCTGGAGATCTTTCTCACCACTCCATGTGTTGGATATCCTCATCTTGCAGAAAGTCCTCACTCAGCAGAGCTCTGTGGAGACGTGCATTATCGGTATATCTGTCAAAAACGTGGAGCTCTGTGGGTCCACTTTGCGTGATAGTTTCTCAAAACCATAACTCCACCACCGCCATCCTGGCCCTTTTCCTTGATGTTACCGGGATTATAACAGGTCCCACGTTCTTTCCAGATAGTGGTTCCAGGAGAATCGCTTTATAAGCCGAATCTGTACTCATCGGTGAATAGCACGTTGCTACAGTAATCCAAAGTCCAGATATGATGTTCTCGGCTGCAGTTTAAACGGGCCCTACGATTCGCAGGGTAAATGGGACACAAACTGATTATTTTTCCTGAGGCGGCTATAAGCTGCTATGACAGCTGCCTGGCAGGTAGGGTCTTCTGACGTTTTGCAGTTGACTTCAAATACTGATCCTGCTGAGTAATTGTAACCCTTGGGCGAACTTGCACTTGTCGGCGTGTAACTTCACCTGTGTATTGACACCGTCTCCAAATCAGACTTTGTGGAACATTCAGTTCTCTGGAGACTTCCGTTTGTGACTGTTCTGCGTCGAGTCTTCCGATTATTCTACCTTTCATGACAAGATCAATTTGGTCCATATTAAACGCAAAATCAACGATAATAAGGAGTCCTTCTAGCGTGGTTTGCAAGGGTTAGTAATGTTACCCTATTGTTCATTTTCCATAAGTTTGCATTTCTGACAAAGAGACTCCACGTACTCGGACTCACCGCTTTTGATAAAAAAATATTCTACGAGTAGCTTTCACCAAATTAAACACCCATGCAAAGTCATTCGACGCACTTCTCAAAATTTTCCGAGAAAAAAATTCATAAAGTTTTCAAGAACTCAAAAACACTTGAGTTCTATTTTGCACGTACGGTTTCAAATCCCGTCTTCGATTATTTTTTTTTCTCTTCGTAAATTTTTTTAACATGTATGGGAATGTGTAATTCATTCACTAAATATATTTCCGATTTTCCAATTTGCTACCATCATTTTTTTTATAAAATGCATATAAAAATTATTATAATTAAACATAATCTAACATTTACGATTTGCTAAGGTTGTTTTTACATAAATTGAAAGATTGTTACAAGTTATATTTATTTTCTTTAAAAAAAGAAACCCACAAAAGAAGTTCTAATTGACGTGTAGGTAAAGACAGAGGTAATAGTTAACTTCTGCTCCTAGAAATAAGAAATTGTAATTTGGAAGCTAATGTGCTAGTTAAAAATGTTAATGAAGGGTGAGTGATAAACGATCCATACCAATATGATGCAATATATTTAGTATCTATATGGTGAAATAATTATTTAATCTTTGTGTGAGTTAAATATCACAAATTGCAAAATTTATAAAAATAATTAAATGTGAATAAATAATTATTTCTTTTAAATGCTCATTTATCACTGGGGATCATTCATTATAATAATTCGTATATGCATTTTATAAAAAAAATGATGGTAGCAAATTGGAAAATCGGAAATATATTTATTAAATGACTTAAACATTCCCATACATGTTTAAAAAAATTTACGAAGAGAAAAAAAAATTATCGAAGACGAGATTTGAACTCGTACCTGCAAAACTGAACACAAGCGTTTTACCTCTAGACTACCAGAACACGATAAAAATCTATACTACAATTCGAGCATTTATAAAGTGTAGACAATTATAATAAACTTTATGAAATTTTTCTCGGAAAATTTTTGAGAAGTGCATCGAATGGCTTTGCATGGATCTTAAATTTGGTGAAAGCTACTCGTAGAATATTTTTTATCAAAATCGGTGAGTCAGAGTACGTGGAGTCTCCTTGTGAGATTATCCCATGGTGAATTGGCGTTGGTTTAACCGTCTGATTTACATGATATTTACATATCAACGTTTCTCGTTTTTCTAGACTAAACCTTTAACTGTTATTTCTTACAATTGTGCTTAACTTTTGGACACGACTGTAGTCTCCGTATGCAAGGGGAATCGCAACCCAAGCAAAAACCTACAGAGTAAGTGTTTACACAATTTACCTTGTTATTAGGAGCTTTAGCATAAAAGCTACTTATAAGAATGCGCCCTTGGTCTGTACGTTTATCCGGCCGTCCGCCGTTTGCACGATAACTTGAAAACGGATTAACCTTTTCAAATACTGTTTTCAGAAATATGACCATCAAAGTCTTAGCTCGGCCGTATCAACTTTTCAGAATTTTTCGTGGACCCCTTCAAGTCGAATTCACGTGCTAAAACAGTGAGTGTAAAGAATACAAAGATAATGGCATGTCAAATAAAATCTTGTAAACATTCCAAGGAGGAGCTTTAGCAGTGACGCAGAAACATTTATATGTTTATTAAAAAGAAATTAACCCCCCCCCCCGCCTCCCGAGTAGGATAAGGCAAGTCATCTAATTTTACCCCTTCATCTGCACTTTTTATACCTCTCCCCAAGTATTTTTTAATCAATAAATTGATTTTCTCGAACGTAATATGTAAAAAATGTAAAAAACCTCTTATCTTCTTTCCTTTCTCATCATTTCCGAACGTATGATATATCACATGCCATATGTTGCCATAGTTCTAAGGACCAAGTGACTGCCACCCCCGCAAATCCGATCCCACTGGAACAATTGGGCCTAAACTTCATAGTAATGTAGATCTTGCCTAGAGGAATCTGGATACTGAATTTCACTCCTTTACGTACCTAAATAGCACATAGATCTTTTGTCCTCTCTGAATCCCATCCCCGTAATTATTGTAACGGATACAGTAGCCAATCCGGTTTCGAGATTTGGCGCTGGCCTCCCATTGGTGCTTTATTTGTATGCCTTGGGTTATATAAGCTGATAAATAAGGATCGTGGTAAGTATTCCTCCACTACGTACTCCACAAGGTGACTATGTGCAAACTGATCAGGACAATGCCCAAGTCATTGCAGATTCACTGGAAATGCAGTTTGTTACTCCTACCAACGATAAGCCCGAGAGCCAAATCATGTCTCAGCGTGTGGAAGAAGGTATTGTCAACTTTGATGAAGTCCCGCAGCATTTAATGAAGTACAACATCGAGGCTGGAGAGATCGCCAACATCATAAGTAAACTGAAAAAGAAGAAGGCTCCAGGAAAAGACAAGGTGAGTAATAACGCCCTTATGAATCTCCCAAAGAACTTTATTGACTTTCTCACCAATATCATTAGCGACTGCTGGAAATTTTCTTACTTCCCTGTGGTTTGGAAGAAATCTATTTTGTTGAGTATCCCCAAGCAGGGGCAAAATCCTGCAATTCCCGCGAGCTACCGACCGATTAGCTTGCTACCCTCGATGTCCAAGGTGTTGGAGAGAACGATCCTCGTCAGATTCCAAGATCACTGTCTAGCAAATGACCTTTTTCGGGAAGAGCAATTTGGCTTTCGTGCTGCCCACTCTTGTCCGATGCAGATATGGAGGCTCGTTGAAGACCTGAGCACCCCCCTGAACCTATCCAGGTACTGTGGGGTAGTGTTTCTCGATGTCAGTAAAGCTTTTGACCAAGTGTGGCATGAGGGCCTTGTCTACAAAATGATCAGAGACGGGTTCCCTGCCGATTTGATTTTGATGGTGAAATACTTTCTTGACGGCAGATCCTATCAAGCCAAAGTTGGAGAAAATCTTTCCACACCCCGTATTGTAAAGGCCGGTGTCCCTCAGGGTTCTGTCCTCGGGCCTGTGCTATTTAATTACTTTGTACATGATTTCCCGAAACCCGATAATTGTAATCTGTATTTTTATGCGGATGACACTGCCATTATGACATGGGCACACCAGCCGGCTCACGTTATCACTCGGCTGCAGTGCGCCTTGAAGCAGTTCGAAGACTGGTTTAACTGCTGGAAGTTGAACCTTAACGTCGGAAAGTGCAAGGCTTTGTACCTCAATAGGAAGCTCAAGCGTCCCCCAGATTCTCTTGTTCTGTTCAATAAGAAACTGGACTGGGTGGACAACTACAAGTATCTGGGAGTTATCATTGACTCAAGACTCTCATGGAACCGGCATATGTCCTATGCTCTGAACAAAGCGAGGAGGGCTAAGTACAGTATCATAGCTCTCATGGGTCGCAACAGCGCCCTCAGCATTGACAACAAGCTACTTCTGTACAAATCGATTATCCGGACCATACTCCTCTATGGCATGCCTGCGTGGGCGACTATCTGTAAAACCAGATGGAGTGAACTACAGTCATTCCAGAATGTTACCCTAAGGACCATTACCCAGCTGGACAGAAGGATGGTGAAAAACCAATCCATCCACTTGGATTTAAACATGGCCCATATCGGAAAGTTTATACAGGATCTCCTTTTGATTATGATACAGAAGATGAAGACTCACGACAATAAGCTTGTGAAAGGGATACTGAAGAACTCAATGAATATGAACTGGCATACGAAGTATCGTAAACCGAGGCACGTTCTTGACATCAATTTTGAAGATATTAGCAACGTCTCTTTCCCAGACTACTGGAAGATGTGATAATCTTATTTCTCCTTGTATTTTTTTTTATTTCGTTTGTTTTTTGTTTCTGACAATCGTCAATCTTATTTTCTTTTTTGTATAATATGGAAGACCGCTTGGGTTGGTTAGGCTTCTTGACTACCTCAGTGTATTTCATTTGGAGTTTATTCTGGTTAGATGAGCTTTGTGAAAGCGCTGCTTTCGTCCCATCCTAATAAATGTACACTTCACTGTTCGATTGTCGATCGTGGTAAAGATAAATCAGGTTAATACGAAGAGTCCAGGAAGAAATAAGTGAGTTATGCGACGCTAGGTGGAATGACAAGCTGAAAAGCTTGTCGGCTCGCGACTAGAGTTGAGCGATACTCAATTGAAGTACTCGATACTCGATAACCATGTGGGTATCGTCGATACCAATTACCGATACTCGATATACCAAAAAAAAAAAAACAAGAAAAAAGACATTAGTTTTACATTACATTTCTATTTATCCTCACTCATTTTATACATTGAATTTATGAATAGGAATTTATCTACATTTTTTGGGTTTAGTCTTGACCTGTTTTTTGAGATTAACTCCCCAGCCTTACTAAATGCGCGTCCATAAGGCACAGGCGTTGCACTAACACATAAATATTTTAGTGCTAGCTGTGATATGATATTTTCTTCATGAACCTGCCAATATTTTAAAGGATTTTCAGATCTTTTAACATATGCACCTGCAATATAATTCTGAATAACATTTTCTATATTAATTTTGTTATCAGTGCTTTTAGTTGCCATTTAATTCAACCCAAATATTATTATCATTCACAGGAAAATGATTTTCATTAAGACATTCGTTGTGGTTGGTGACTAAATTACTATTAGGAAGTAAATTGGATAACTCCTTTTTTAACATATTTCTAAAAATTTAAATCTTCTAATGCACTTTCCATTGCTGCAATTTCATTTTTAGTAAATCATGTTTCCCATTTAAACATAAAACCTGCATAATTGCAATTTTTTGTTCAGTTATCCTCTCTAACATATCAGCTGTGGAATTCCATCTTATTAGGAGCTTTAGCATATAAGAATGCGCCCTTGGTCTGTACGTTTATCCGGCCGTCCGCCGTTTGCACGATAACTTGAAAACGGATTAACATTTTCAAATTCTGTTTTCAGAAATATAACCATCAAAGTCTTAGCTCGGCCGTATCAACTTTTCAGAATTTTTCGTGGACCCCTTCAAGTCGAATTCACGTGCTAAAACAGTGAGTGTAAAGAATACAAAGATAATGGCATTTCATATAACAATCGATTTGTCAAGAAGGAATACATTGTTACTTTCTGTTCATCTTTTAAGCATAAAGCGTGGTTCCCACTGACAGAAAACAAGAGAGCAGAGATCAGAGATCAGGGCGTATTTTTTTCTGCCTTTTTACTTTCTGCTCCTGCAGGTGTCCCACATGGCAGAAACTCTAAAGGATAAGATAGCAGAAGTTTTGCCCAACACAAATGCACTGCACCGAAGCCGTCGATCGATCTAAACGGTCGGCTTTGACTGCACACAGTATGTACACAGTTCGTTTTTGCATTCAATTGTTGTTTATTCAATTTAATTTGATTAATTAATTAATAAATATATATTTCGCACCACTTCTATTAGCGCTTCTACATCAATTTTTTTTCTCGGCCTCTTCACCTTTGTGAGCTCAAGTGTCCGGCATTTTTATTTTGTGAGAGAGAGAGAGAGGACGTCACTGTGACGTTACTGCAGAGATCGTTTTCTATTGGCTGAGCAATCGTTTCTGCCCTGCTTGTGCCACAAAAGTTGAACTCAACCCAACTCTAAAAAGCAGAAATTTTTTCAGTCGGGTAGAAGAGACAAAAACAGGAAGTGACATCATAATATTTTTCTGCTTTGTGGTTTCTGCCGTTGTTTTTACGCATGTGGGAACCACGCTTTACTGACATCGGCGCGCGCACGTGAAATCGCTTTGTCGACGCACGATTGCTCAAGTGCTCATAATCTATATTATTAAGTAGAGGAAGAATGGAGCTGCGTATTGGTTTTATAATGTCTTAACTGTGTACCCCTTCATAATTTCTACATTTTTTGAGGTAGAAGGTTGAAATTCGGAATGTAGCTTACTATGGGTATGCCCATCTGTACTATTTAGTTTGGTTCTAATTGGTACACTGGGATCGGAATTACGGGGGTGGGATTCAGGGAGGGCAACATATCTGTGTGCTATTTAGGTACGTAAAGGAGTGAAATTCGGTATCCAGATTCCTCTAGGCAAGATCTACAGTACTATGAAGTTTAGGCCCACCTGTGCCCCCGCGCGGGGGGGGGTCGGATTTGCGGGGGTGGCAGTCACTTGGTCCTTAGAACTATGGCAACATATGGCATGTTATATATCATACGTTCGGGAATGATGACTAAGGAAAGAATTTACCAGGTTTTTTACATTTTATACATATTACGTTCGAGAAAATCAATTTTCTTGATTAAAAAACTTGGGGAGAGGTAAAACGTGCAGATAATAGATGACCGCAGGAACTGCCACTTCCTTCCCCTACAATAATTTCTTTTTAATAAATGTATAAATGTATTTCTGCTTCACTGCTAAAGCTCCTCCTTGGAATGTTTACAAGATTTTATTTCTACATCAATTATCAATTTATGCTCAGGTTAAAGGAAGCGTTCTTGTGCTTCTCGTAATTTTAAAAAGGCATTTGAACTATGATGAAAAAAAGCGGCAATGGATTTGCATTTCTTAATAATTCGGACGAAAAGTGAACTAAAAAAAAGCAGCCCAGAATTAAGGAATCTGAGAAACATCTCGTGATACTCGATATTTCAAAGGAAGTATCGACGATACCGATACTTCCTCGTTACCACAAGTATCGGGTATCGCTCAACACTACTCGCAACAATTCCATTTGGAGCATGGTTAGAGCTCTGCAGAAGAAGAAAAATGATACGATTCCTCCACCTCGCACCCCTCAAGGTAATTACGTCCAAACTAATCAGGAAAAAGCACAACTAATTGCAGATTCCCTAGAGATGCAGTTTGTTACTCCTGATAAAAATAATCCCGAGAGTCAACTCATGTCCCAGCGTGTGGAAGATGGTCTTATCAAGCTTGATGAAGTCCCGCAATTTACATCGAAGATTAACATCGGGACTGGCGAGATAGCTGCCATCATCAGAAATCTCAAACTGATGAAGGCTCCAGGAAGAGACAAGGTAAGTAATAACGCCCTAAGGAATCTGCCGAACAACATTATTAATGACATTTCAAATATCATAAGCGACTGCTGGAAGTTTTCCTACTTCCCGACACCTTGGAAGCAATCTATTGTGTTAAGTATCCCTAAGCAGGGGTAAAATCCTGCAATTCCTGCGAGCTACCGACCTATCAGTCTACAGATGTTCAAAGTTTTGGAGAAAACTATCCTCACCAGGTTCAAGGACCACTGTCTCACCAGTCATCCACTTCGGAAAGAGCAGTTCGGTTTTCGTGCCGCCCATTCGTGTCAGATGCAGATATGGAGGCTTGTTGAAGATCTGAGCACCCCACTGAACCTTTCAAGGTACTGTGGCGTCGTCTTTCTTGATGTCAGTAAGGCTTTCGATCAATTGTGGCACGAAGGGCTAATCTACAAGGCGATTAGAAACGAGTTTCCTCCTGATTTGATTTTGATGGTGAAATCCTTTCTTAGCGACAGGTTCTATCAAACTAAAGTTGGCGAAAACTTCTCCACTCCCCGCAAGGTAAAGGCCGGTGTCCCATCAGGCTCTGTCTTTGGGCCCGTTTTATTTAATTATTTTGTACATGATTTCCCAAAACCAGAAAAATGTAATTTATATTTCTATGTTGATGATACTGCCATCATGGCTTGGGCGCACCAGCCATCTCACGTTATCACTCGTCTGCAGAACGCTGATGAACATGGTGCAGACGATGAAGAGCCATGACAATGACCTGGTGGCTGGAATACTAAACAACCTGATGGAAATGAAGTGGCATACAAAGTATAGAAAACCGAGGCATATTCTTGATTTCAACTTCGAAGACATTGGCAACGTTTCCTTCCCGGATTATTGGAAGATGTGATACCCCCACCACCGCCCCCTCTCCCAATCTTCTGACACTCGTCAATCTTATTATTTTTTCATAATGTGGAAGATCTCTTTGGGTTAGTCAGGCTTCTTGCCTATTTCAGTGTATTTCATGTGGAATTTATTCTGGTAGGGTGAGCTTCGTGAAAGCACTGCTTTCGTCCCACCCGAAGATATGTACACTTCACTGTTCGATTGTCGATCGTGCCACGATCACGTGGATCATCGTGGATGTGTTAACCGTTCGCAGATGAGCTTCTTTTTGGACTTCTGGTTGCGATTTTGAAGTGCTCGGGTGCAAAGCACATTCCCGAGATTTGATCCCTCTATCACCCCCTCAAATTTGTATGCGTTATTCAAGAAAAGCCAGTGTACATAAATATGAATAAACTATATTTTTCTCCGAGCGACGCCGGGTACTTCAGCTTGTAATTTATATTATTAAGTAGCGGAAGAATGGAGCTACTTATTGGTTTTATAATTTCAGTCCGTCCCCTTCATAATTACTACATTTTTTGAGGTAGAACGTTGAAATTCGAAATATAGCTTCCTATGGTCATGTCCATCTGCACTATTTAGTTTGGTTTTGATAGGTACACAGGGGTCGGAATTACGGGAGTGGGATTCAGAGAGGACAACATATCTGTGTGCTATTTAGGTACGTAAAGACGTGAAATACAGTATCCAGATTTCTCTAGGCAAGATCTACATTACTATGAAGTTTAGGCCCAGTTGTTCCATTGGGATCGGATTTGCGGGGATGGCAGTCACCTGGTCTTTAGAACTATGGCAAGATATGGCATGTGATATATCATACATTCGGAAATGATGAGAAAGGAAAGAAAATTCGAGGCTTTTTACATTTTCTACATACACCATATTGCCATTAATGACCGGACACTTTCGATTTTAGACGTTTTGTCGAATATCTAGAAAAATACTTGACGAATTATCCTGAAATTTCAGGGGTGTAAAAAGGATGTTACATTACATATATTTCAGCGAAGGTTTTCTCTCGAAGGCAAATAGGGAACCAGCAAAGAAGTGAACGATAAAGGGCTTTCTCCAAACTTTTATTTTTGGATCGGACACCAGTATCAATTTCTTCTTCTTACGCTGATATGAAGTCAATATTTTTTCATGTCAGCGTAAGGAGAAGAGGTTGATACTGGTGTCCGATCCAAAAATAAAAGTTTGGAGAAAGACCCTTATCGTTTTGTTTATTTTTGAGAGCAACTGAGATTCAACTCATTCTATCGGCGATATCTTTCTCAATTTTCACGATATTTGCTTGGGCTTTTTCTAAGAGTAGCTGTATACATTTGGCTAATAAATTATGCAAAAGACAATTTGGTAACGCATGCGCATGCGCAGTTAAACATTATTTAGTAAAAATGCTCATATTTCATCAAATATTTAATATTTTTCTATTCTGATTGCAGGGTGTTGTCTGTACTGTAGATTGTCAAGTTTCCTGAAAATGGCATTGCATTGGGTTGAAAATCCTGCGTGTTATAAACAAAAAACTTACGAAAACATTTGGACCTTTTTAAAGAAATTTTTCTATCTCCATGAATATACGTGCTATTCTCATACAAATGAACACAGAAAAGTAAAACAAGCCTCTTAAGCATATGCTACAGCTACAATGCATTTCAAGCATTATTTTTTACAGGGCGATTCCAAACATTATTTTTTTGGTTCACTTCTTGCTAGTCCCCTATTTGCCTTCGGGAGAAAACCTTCGCTGAAATATATGAGGTGTAACATCCTTTTTACAACCCTGAAATTTCAGGATAATTCGTCAAGTATTTTTCTAGATATTCGACAAAACGTCTAAAATCGAAAGTGTCCGGTCATTAATGGCAATATGGTGTATTACGTTCGAGAATTTTTTGAGGTAAAAAGTGCAGATAAAGGGGTAAAAATAGATGATTGTAGGATCTTCTACTTGCCTTACCCTACTCGGGGGAGGGAGGGGGGATTAATTTCTTTTTAATAAGTGTATAAATGTATTTCTGCTTCACCGCTAACGCTCCTCCTTGGAATGTTTACAAGATTTTATTCATCTTTTCCTATCACTTTAAATCTTCAAAGCTTCTCAAATGTGTTTGAATTCAATACACTTCTTCCAACCTCTTGCCCACATATTTCAATAATCGATTTCGATATCAACAATATATGACGAAATTTAAAATCCGGAATTCAGCGTCCAATGCAATACCGCCCACACAGCTAAACAGCTGAACAGATGGGCAAAGAGCAGATGAGTTTGTGTAAACATGAAGAATCAAAGGTTTATTTAAGGAAGGTTGGCCATGAACCAGCAAAGACAACCACGCCGAATTTCAGTCCGATAGAAAATATAACAGGTAACTTATTATAAAAAATTGACCGCTCCTAAAGCGGACCCCCCTCAATTCCTGCTCTGTACGATGATGCAGCAGAGCAATGAAAAATTTAAGTAGTAGTTTATGCAGCTATCTACTGGAGTATTAATGCCCAAGCTATTAACTCATTCTGTTTTTTCATTAATGACAATGTATTGTTTTTTGTGAATGTCAGAACTTTTATACTCCTCAGTTTCACGTGTTTTTTGCGGGTCTATGATGATTGGTCTAAGGCCGATTGGTCTAACGCCGATTGGTCTAACGCCGATTCGTCCAAATCCCGATTCGTCCAAATACCGATTGGTCCAATTCCCGATTGGTCCAAATACCGATTGGTCCAATTCCCGATTGGTCCAACTCCCGATTGGTCTAAATACCGATAGGTCTAAATACCGATTGGTCTAAATCCCGTTTGGTCCAAATTCCGATTGGTCTAATTCCCGATTGGTCTAAAAGGAGACTAAAATGACTGAAAAATTTCCATTGAAACCGAGAAAAGTAACTTGAAATATTCAAAACCTTTTTCCTTTAAGGAAATAAAATACATGATGAGTATGCATAGTTTACAGAAGTATTCAGAGCACTCTTTGAACAGTTACAGTGTTCATGTAAATGTGATCCTTGGATAAATACAAGGGTTAAATCCCGTTTCAAAAACGGGGAATTTTTTTTCAAGAAGGACAATAAATGAAAATAAACGAAACTTTATTGAATGCATTTTTTGCGATATATTTCTGATTTAATTATTCTTGAGCACCCTGTTTTTTATCTGATTTTTTTAAATCTGAATTTACTGAATTTACCATCCTTTTTTCTAGGGCGGGGGGGGGGTCTTTTTAATTTCTTTTCTAATATTGATTTGCCAAATTAATTAATTGGCGATCGCGTTGGCCATAAAATTTTTTGATATTATATTTAAATTTATAATGCATTTAAAAATAACCTACACATTTAATAACCAATCCTATTGTTTATTTATTTATTTATTTATTTATTTATTTATTTATTTATTTATTATTACTTCACATTTTCATTATTGTCGTTCATCCGGGTTAATATGACAGTAAATTTAAATGATAAATTAAGCCAAGAGCCTACGATCAACAAAG
Organism: Rhysida immarginata; assembly: GCA_023313115.1. Classification (NCBI taxonomy): domain Eukaryota; kingdom Metazoa; phylum Arthropoda; class Chilopoda; order Scolopendromorpha; family Scolopendridae; genus Rhysida; species Rhysida immarginata. Next base: position 461,837 of record JAHWFO010015202.1, read on the forward strand.
GAAAAGATAAAGGAAAAAGAGAAAGGACTTGAACAATGGATAACGGAGTTAATCCTTCTTTAGAATTCGATCACCCTTTTACCATTACTTCCTTGTTTATCAATCATGTCATTTTACAATCTCAGAGAAAATAAATAAATAAATGTTAACTTAATAAATTTGTGGCCATTTTAAAAAGTGTGAAACCCGATCTTGAAATAAAATTGATATCGGGAGAATATGTATTGAAAAATGTTTTTATAATTTTTTGGAATTTTTGGAAATATTACCTTCTTCACCCCTTCGTCTAAACAAGGAAGTAATGGTAAAAGAGTGATCGAATTCTAAGAATTTAAAGAAGGATTAACTCCGTTATCCATTGTTCGAATCCTATAGAAATTTCGTCGCAGGAGACGCAGCGTCCTAACTGAACACAGCATTATATAAGTTCCTGCCGTAAGTTTGCCATTTGAAATCTTCTAGTGCAGGGGTGACCAACCTTTTTTTGTCTCGGGCCAAAATAAATTTCTGAAAGTTTTCAGGGGGCCAATTATTTGTAATTCAAATCACATTCAAATATTTTATGAAAGATTAACCACGTACAATCTTACTTGTTAATAAATTTTACAGTAAATGGCTCGTTTCGCGGGCCGCAAAAATTCTTTTGGTGGGCCGCATTTGGCCCGCGGGCCGCAGGTTGGTCACCCCTGTTCTAGTGCGTTAGTGATCGCCATTTTTTTTTTTTTACTCTTCACATATGGATCCTGTCGTGTGCAAAACTGTGAACTCAAAAAGAGGAAAACCAAAGCTGGTGGTGAATGGTGGAAGGGATTGAAATAATGATTACAAGATTTCATCCACCAAACATGACCCAAACATGGTGAAAGTAAAAAATAAGCGTTGTAAAAAATAATAAGTAGCTATAAAAATAAAAAATATGTCGCTATTAATAAATAACCTTTAGAAATAAATTGGAATGGCTGAATGGAATATTCGCACAGGCCTACCACGAGGTCATGAAACGGACACAAAAACAATTCATTTTTTTTACTATTGTGGGAAGGGGGGGTCCTTAAAACTTTAATTTCTCCAAAATGGCTCTTCGCAGCCAAACAGTTTCTTCTCAAAAAAAGTTCGTCTCAATGAGAGGAGCCATTTATGTCGTTTTTATTGTGTTTGGTTTGATGAAATAAATGCTTCTGTCATTTCTTCATTTTATAAAAAAAATTAATTTCCCTAAAAAGGCTTAGACCATTTCCAGGAAAAAAACGTCAATGCATAGTTTAAGGATCCCTCTAAATATGAATTAAAAATTTTTTACTAAAAAAAAACTTGTTGGGGAGGGGTGGGGAAGGAAATAGTTTATAGCTGGTTTGTACGCTATAGCCATTTTTTAATTTAAAATTAATATCTCTAAAAGGGTTACGCAATTGATATAAAATATACACTAAGGCACAATTTAGGGGATCTCTAAGCATGTGTAATTTTTAGTCATTTCTGCTGTTTGCAGTTTCAGAGGAGTTAGCTGCATAAAAAAAGTCACATACATACATTCATTCATTCATACATACGTACATACGGAAATTCTTCTTTCAAAATTTCAACATATCTTTTCGAAATCTAAATTTTAAAGTCGAATTCAGGAAAAAAAAAATTGAGTTTCAGAAACAAACGCATAGGCCTTCACTTTTAGTGAGTGGTAGGCCAAAAAAAAGAAACACCTTAACAAACCTTTCAACAAGTATAAAAATTCTCATCTTTTAATTTTTCTTTTTTATGTAAAAATAAGCAGAAATCATAAAATATAAGTTTTCTCTTTTTTTATTTTAAATTCGTTTTCAGTGGAAGTTTTTCAGTCATTTTAGTCTCCTTTATCGTTGGGAATTAGACCAATTTGAATTTGGACCAATCGGGAATTGGACCAATCGGGATTTAGACCAATCGGAATTTGGACCAATCGGGATTTGGACCAATTGGAATTTGGACCAATCGAGATTTGGACCAATTGGAATTTGGACCAATCGGGATTTAGACCAATCGGCGTTAGACCAATCGGCGTTGGACCAATCGTCATTAGACCAATCGTCCTGGACCGGTTTTTTGCCTGGGGTTTGAATGTGAATGATTTAATTGTTATACCTATTTATTAGGTGCTTTAGCAAAAAAGTAGTTATAAGAATGCGCCCTTAGTCTGTACGTTTATCCGTCCGCCGTTTGCACGATAACTTGAAAACGGATTAACTTTTTCAAATTCTGTTTTCAGAAATATGACCATCAAAGTCTTAGCTTGGCCGTGTCAACTTTTCGGAATTTTTCGTTGACCCCTTCAAGTCGAATTCATATGCTAAAAAAGTGAGTGTAAGAATACCAAGATATGGCATGTCAAATAACAATCGATTTGTCAAGAATGAATACATTGTTACTTTCTGTTCATCTTTTAAGCATTACTGACATCGACACGCGCACGTAAAATCGCTTTGTCGACGCACGATTGCTCAAGTGCTCATAAAGTAGAGAGTGGCCCAATTTTTAACAAAGTTTATGTAGGTATTTTTCTTGTATAGGGCAATGGAAGTAATTGAAGAAATCAGCAATTCCATCACAGAATTTTACAAAAAAAGCCAAGAAAAACCACCAAAGAGCCGCAGGAAGCCTGAAAAAAAAGTTAACACGCAGTTCTTGGTATTAGTGAAGTGAAAAAACATTGAACGTTAGTGCTCCTGATCATAGGATAACCTCAGAGAGAGAGAGAGAGAGAGGTTATCCTAAACCACGATGGTGGCGCACCTCTGGTGTCCACTTGGAGTAGCTTTCGGTCACATGCCCTATTCGGGGAGCGACGCTAATGAGCACGGTCGATGCGTTCGACGGGAGCGGGTGAGAAACCTGCGACCATACGTATTATCGTAACATGTGTTCACAAAAGTTCGTGATATTCGCCTAAATCTATGTACACTTGCCTTTGTAACTGGAGGCGATGTGAATCCTTTCGTTTCACGGGCGGAAGCTTCTTTGGTTTTATGCTTACTGCTCCACGCTTGAAGCAGAAACGTTCCTCCTCGTCGAACTGTCGCTTTGTCGCCGAGGTTCGTTTCTTCTCCGGGAAAGTCGACAATTCTCAGCGTTAGTAGATACGCGTTGAAAATTCCTTCTCTGCTTCACTTGCAAGCATTCGTTTTCCTTCTTCCAATGCCCTTGTCCAAACCAACGCTCCTCTTGAAAATTCTTCCTTTCCCTTCGGAAGCTCCAACCTTTCTCCCTTCTTTTTTTCTTATTTTCTTCCGCCTCTACCTCCTTCCCCAATCCGAGGCTTGGTTCACGCCTTCTCTCTCTTCCGACTCTTCTATTGCTCTCCCGGGGTGGCAGGGGACTCGATTCCTTCATTAACTCTTGTTTTTTTCGAATATCGCAAAAAACAGCCCCTATATGAAATTCAAGATGGCGAACGGAGAAAGGTAACGTGTGACCCGATCGCGTTGAAGAAATCATATACGATGGAGAGAAATAGTTTTACTGTCAATTTTTTCGTATGTGGATGTTGCTAGAAGAAGGGAAATAAGAACTGAAGGCCAAGTACATCATTTGTTATGGTTACACTGCAAAATCGGACTTGCAAATACACATTTCGGCATTTAGTTTGGATATTACGCTGAGTGACATCCCACATAAGATACGATGCAGAATAGGTAACTTTTCAAACGAGACCAATTTTATCATAACTTGTACATGTAAAGCTGTACTGAGCGGAAACTGCAAGCATTGCATAGCCACTTTGCTTTACATCAATCGCGAAGGAATCAACAACTTCCAAAATTAGAAAATCAACAAAAAATAACAAGCATTCTTAATGTTTAGCTTAACAATCCATGTTGTTCGAAGTTTACTTCCAACTTTTGGGAATTTACGGAGGCTCACACTGTGTTTATATCTCGCATTGCACTACGGGACGCAACAAAACGTGTGCGATCGCGATATGACTTCACTACCTATGATTTTTTCATTGATAGTGATATTTCACAGGTAATCACTGCTACTCTCGAATCTTGGAAACTGTTACCAGTGATTTTTACAGTTATTTTCGCAATTATTATTGATGTACTGTTAAAGTCAAATGAATAAGTAATACTTGTTTGCTAAATTACGTAAATAATGAATAAAGGATCATAATTTTTTTCTAGAATAATAGTATTTAATTTTCAATTATTTTCAATATTTGAATACACACACTTATTGGAGTACAAATTTCTCAGCAAGTAGACAATTTGTGAATAATTCATAAGTAAACAAGCAATTTATTTTTTAAAGGGGAGTGAGATATTCATGATAATAAAGGTTTTCAAAAACGAACTTATATGCACTCTTATTATGTTATTTACAAATCGTGATTATAGAATATATATTTTAATTATACCCATCAGAGTATGCCTACTTTGACGCCACATTCGCTAATCATCATCACCGTTTGTCTAAGTCGCAGGAAAAAACAAGTCATGATTCCACGTTCACAGGTAAAAATCACTGATATCAGAAAGTAGCAGTCACAGTTATACCTGTGAGCATAAAATCACGAATTTACAAGGGGACGCACGGACTGTAATCAAGGATTTGGTTGAAATTTTAGGAGGTCAATCTACAAGATTAATATACCTTGAGTGTAAAAGGAGTTGGCTCAATGGCCTTTCGTTTCGGAGAAAAAAAATAAAATATTTTACGTTTATTATTGTAGTACCAGATAAGCCAAGTGGGAAGAAAGTTATACAACTTAACAGGGGTGGCCTAGTGGTTACTGTCAGTTTTTGCGGATTTACTGGTCCGGGTTCGATTTCTGTAGTACTGAATTTTTATATTTCATTTTTTTCCATTTTTATTTTTCCTTTTTTTTTGTTTCTCGCCCTTATTATTTGTTTGTACTTTGCATAATAACATTCACATACATAAGTAAAAATTTTTTCAATATTGAAAAATTTTATACAATATTTTCACGGATGGTCATTGGTGGTGGGATTTGGTGGTGACGTTTACGCATAGACCGTCGATAGTGCGAAGAGATCTTTATAGTTTCATTTTTATTTCACACGCCACGGCAATGACCGCCCGTGAAAATATTGTACAACGCATTTTGCATTTTTTTTTGACCTGTGACGTTGCTTATGTATGTGGATGTTATTATACAAAGTGAAAACAAATAATAATGGCGAAAAATACAAAAAAATAGAAAAAAATGAAAAAATAATGGGAAATAAATCAAAAGATAATGAAAAAAAAAATGAAAAAAATATCAATATTACAGGAATCGACCCGGCCCGGTAAATTCACAGAACCTGATGTTAATAACTGCTCTACCGCTGTTAGGTTGTATACCTTTCTTCTCATTTGGCTTATGTGGCATTACAATAATAAACGTAAAATATTTTAATTTTCTTTCTCTGAAATGAAAGGCCATTGAGTCAAATCCTTTTATACAGAAGGTATATTAATGTAGAGTGACCTCCTAAAATTTCCACCAAATCAATGATTACATGTCCGTGCGGTCCTCTTGTTAGTTCATCACTACACGCTAAAGCGTTTTCCCAAATTGATACCTTGATAGAGTAATTTCATTGAACGCCACTAGAGTCCACGTCAATCGCTGTTTTTCGCGAATTGCTTTTTCTTCTCCCCTGCTCTTGCTTTCCTGTTAGATCGCCGAATTTATTTCTTTTAATTTTTTCCTCAATTCGACGATCTGGCAGCCGCCATCTTGATATGGACGATCCTCATGATTCGGGCCTTTTTCGCATCCCCTTGCTCCCCTTGCTTCATTACGCGCCATGGATATGAATTAGAAACGCGCAATGTTTCTAATTCATATCCATGTTACGCGCGCAATTTGAATTGCGTCAGTCGCGCGTGATGCGCACACGGCGCTTTCAAAGATTGTAATATTAATCTGGGCCACCCTGTATATTCTCAAGTAGTGGAAGAATGGAGCTACTTATTGATTTACAATGTCCGTCCGTCTCCTTCATAATTTCTACATTTTTTGAGGTAGAAGATTGGAATTCGGAGTGTAGATTACTATGTGTGTCCACCTTCACTATTTAGTTTGCTTTTGATTGGTGCACTGGGGTCGAGTTTCGGGGTCGGAAATTAGAGGGGATAAAAGGTCTACGCGTGTTTATGCATATGAAGTGTGAAATTCGGTATGCAAATTCCTCTAAGCAAGATCAACATTACTGTTACATGAAGTTTGGGCCAAATTGTCCCAATGGGGTCGGAATTGTGGGGATCGCAATTACTTGGTCTTTAGAACTATGGCAACATATGGCAGTGATATGTCATTCGATCGGAAATGATGAGAAAGGAAAGAAGATAGAACTCTTTTACATTTTCTACATAGTAAGTTCGAGAAAATCAATTTTTTGATTTAAAAACTTGGAAGGGGGGGGGGGGAAAAAAGTGCAGATATAGGGGTAAAAATAAATGACCGCAGGGTCCGCTACTCGCCTTACCCTACTCGAGGGGATTAATTTCTTGTTAATAAATGTATAAATGTATTTCTGCTTCATAGCGCAAAGCTCTTCTTTGAAATGTTTACAAGATTTTATTCAATACTCAGTTTGTCATTTTAATACCTAATTTCATGAAATGAAATGGCCTGGTTTAGGAGCATATTTCTTGAAATGATAAAAGTGCAATGTCTTGGAAAAAATTTTAAAAAATGAGTTATTTTATCACCTTTTTAATAGTTAAACTATAAAGTAACTCAACTAAGTAACGTGTTTCACTTTTTTTTTAATGTTTTTTACTGCGTAGTTTTGCCTATACATATCAAAAAGAAAATGGGAGGCCCGCTTTAGGTCACTGTCCTCTATTATTTGTATAATAAAAGAAGCGAGAGGTTCTTTAGACTTTACTAGCGAGTGTGCTAGTAAGTGAACCACAAATCCTTGATAATGGCTTTCATATTATTACTGTTCCCCATAGGATAATTTAGCAACCATGAAGAAGTTACTATTCTGTCTTATGCTGTTGCTGTTGGTGAACGACGTTTCTGGGATAGCGGGCCTCAAGATTCTTGCGGCAAAGAAACAACAACTCGATAAGGGAAGTAAGTAGAGAAATACCCACAGAGTAAACAGAGCGCTTACGGCCTCAAAAGCGCGTCTAAAGCACTAGATAATACTAGTGCTTTAAGCGCGTCGCCTCTTGGCAGCCATCTTGTGGTGGGACGAAGCCGCGTTTTACACTGTAGAAGCCATACTTAAAATAGCGAATAATCCGCTTTTTACATGGTATACGTTGATTTTCATGTTTGTTTCATTGATGCACAAAAAAGTGATTTTTTTAGGTAACATTCATCAATTTCATAGGAAATAAAAATTAATGTTCAACTGCTACATGGCCTTACATTTTCTCAATTTCAACTTAATTTAAAATAAAATAAAATATATAAAATAAAAATTTTAAAGCACACCAAATGTGGTGGCGCGTTTATTATTTAGTATTTTCTTTTTAAAATTTAATATTGAACGCGCCACCACACTTTTACCTTTTTTTTTAAATTCGATTTTTTACTTTTTTCTGAACTTTTTAAGTGAAAGTGTGTGCTTTAAAATTTTCATTTTATATATTTTATTTTATTCTTTTTAGTCTTTATTTATAAAAAATAAGCTTTTTATTTGATATCTACAAAAACCAAAAAACCTTGGAAATCTGCCGTCTGATATCGGATAAACGTTTATATAAAATACTTCATGCTGGCTTAATCATAAACAATGCTCACCACAATCAACAACTTTGCTAGCACTGATGATCAAATTAGCAACGATAACAATAAACAACAATACAGTTAGTCGTTACATCATGATTGCACTGTATATAATGTATATTAAACTTAAATATTAAATAACTTACGAATAAATGAAAGACTAGTGAAATTAAAGATTGAAACATGCATTATTATCTATAAGACGCCGTTGGGGAAAGTTGCAGAGCTGTAGGTAGTCAGGAAGTGGGCAAAATATTGATTACCAAAATTTTTCCTTCCATTTTTCGATAGAAAAATTATTACATCATGTTTGGAGGTCATCTCCAGTATATATTTAATTATTTATCTAAAAGTGAACCTTTAGAAAGCATTTACCAGCACCTTACATTGATAATACTGCTGAAAAATGACTGAAATTCTTTGATATTTTTATCAAACAAACATTTTTTAGAAAACAAAACATTTTTAATGTTGGGGGCACAAAGAAAGGCTGGTGATATAATTTGCAGCGATTTGGGCATGGGTTGAAAACGACCCACGATTGAGCCATATAACGCACGATGACTTACAATTCTATTTTTTTTTTTTTTATCTGTGAAAAGGTAACCCGCTGTCTTTTGCTGTTCTCATGTTACATCCGTATGCCACGCAGTAGAAAAAAAATCGTTCCCTACCCTCAAATACGTGCCTAACACATGGAAAGTAACGTGGAATTTGCGATCTGAGTCCCACCAAAAGATGGCCACGCGAGAGTTTCCGGTGGCGACGCAGCTGGCTAACACATCTAATGCTGCATGATCGCTCTGTTTACTCTGTGGAAATACCAATTAGCGACGTTCCCGAGAACAACACACAATAACCATTTAGACATTCACAAATCTAACCTGGTCGGTTTGTGAGTTCAGATAATGAAGAAACGGTCAGAATGCTCCTGAACTGTTTTTTAAAGAGGCTTCCACCTAAGCTTTTCTGGTGATAACATCACACAAGTGGAATCGCGCACAATAAGTAAGGACTCCCAATTATGAGGACCTTTCTATAACGCTGCAGGGTACACCCACTCCAGTTTCTGAGTCTTTATTTATGTATTTATTTATTTATTTATTTATTTATGGATTTACCCATAAAATACGCAACAAGCAGCAATGAAGTACATAAAAGGAAAATAATTTACAAATTCTGTAAATAATTAAAAATTCCAAGTTCTATGTAAAACACTCTTAAGGCATTGTAAATTACAACTGAACATTCTAGGAATAGAGTTGCCAGTAACTTGGACACGAATAATAGCACACGTTGTTTCATCGTGTGTTGAGGGAATATGAAAAGTAGCTTTATTACGGGTGAAAATAGGAATTTTAATAGTGATAAGGTCCATAGTGACAAGCCGCTCGAAAATATAGTCCTGGTCAGCCTGACTCAGGTTCAAAAGCTCGGAAGCTGTAGGAACCTTATCAGGTCTCGCACCTCCAATTTTCGACGGGCTGCGCCATGCTGCTTTCTACACTCTAGCGGCGTTTAGCGATACTGCACCAAACACCGCTTTGTATCCTCCAGCACTCGAGGGAATACTTTGGTGCTCCCCAGTGGCACCAAATATTTTCCAAAACGATCGTTCTTTTATGTAATGACTTTTTGACCACCCCTCGTATATACTCATACTTACATAGCAATAGCGAAGCATTGCCGGGTCTGCTAGTAGGGTAATATAAAAGAGTAGCACAATATTTTAAAACATTGGAGGGAATACAATCCGGGCCACAACCTTTTGGTTGCTGTTGGAACCACTCGCGCACTGCTCTTTCAACCGCTTCATCGTCAGGAAAGCGTTCTCCCGAAAGATGATGTTTCAAAGGGCCAAATAAGTGGAAATCGCTTGGGGCGAGGTCCGGGCTGTAAAGTGCATGTTGGAGGACCTCCCACTTGAATGACCTCAGCGTCGCTGTGGTCTGATTGGCACTATGAGGACGGGTATTGTCATGTAGCAGCAACCCCCTTTTATTGAGGAGGCCTAGTCGCTTCCGGCGAATGGCGGCACGAAGTTTCGTCAGAATCGTGCAGTACGAGGCAGACGTAACTGTGTGGCCACGTTGCTGGAATTTGGTGAGCAGTACGCCTTGGCAATCCCAGAACACCGCCAACATGACTTTCCTGGCCGATGTTGTCACCTTAAACTTCCTGTGCGCTGGGGACGTGGAATGCTTCGTCTCAGGCTCATAATGGTGCACGCAAGACTCATCACCAGTGAAAATCCGAGAAAGCATGTCGTCCCCTTCAGCCTGGTAGCGCTGGAGATGCTGCAATGACAAGCCCATTCTCTGGCTTTTGTGTTGTGGTGTAAGCTGGCGTGGCACGCTGTTCTATCGTGGTACATGTACTCAGGGACGCCGCCATCTTGTACAGTCATGCGCAGAATGATCGTTGTGCGTCACAATAAAACTAGATAGTGCTGCTGTATAGAGATTTGTAACTTACTTATTGAATTACCCTCGTAATTCACATGACATTTTAGGATCGCTTTCTGATACATCATTATGCTTAAGTACGATGTACAGAGGAGCATTGACAGTTACGAAGAAAACTCCAAAGTGATTTTGGATTATTAGGAAGAGATTCCTGGATTCGGGAAGTATAATCTTTAATATACTGCCTAGTGGGGTCACGACAGCATTTACGGATGAAAACAAACTTGAAGCAATCAGATGAACACAGAGATTGCTTGTATTGCTTATGCAGAATCTTTTTTTTTCAATTATAAGCGCTTTGAGTGATGAAGAGAACCAACATGGGAAATTTTCATTACCATTTTTCCTACGTAAGATATTGTTAAACACAGTAAAGAGTTCATTAACATGGATTCATTCCAGAATGGTTTTCGGTATGGGCCGAAACCTGATCGTCTAGTTGATCATTAGTCTGTTCACCCATCTGTCTTTTCATGTTTGCGCCTGTCCCTCTGTTTGCTCATCTGTTTCTGTCTTCATCTGATTACACTGGTCAACAGCCAAAATACTCACGGAACCAAATCAGGCGTTGTTTGCAGTATATTTAATTCTGATTACATAAATGAAAACGAAATTTTTCTATCACGCACCAATTTTTAGAAATCGTCATATAAATCATTCCCAATTTCTATGCCTATTTCGCAAGATGTGCATATTACGTAAAACATTAACATCCTGTTAAGTAATTTCAAATATGTTTTGAAATGTGGCAAACATTTAAACTTTCAACTTTCAGCATATTAGATCCCGTTTTGCCAAGATTATAGGCTAGGGTTTCTTCCAGTTTTCTACCAAATGAAATTCTTCTAACTTAGAGATTTCTAAAGATGTTTGTAAAATTCACTTACAAGTTAGTCATTTTATGCAATATTTTTATCTTACAGAACGTGACGCCGGGTGCAACAAGATCTGTGATCCTGGCTTCTCCCTGGACGATAAAGCATGTCAGTGTGTGAAAAATGGCAACACATAAGACGGCACCTGAAATGCCCTTCGACCAAGGAAATGAAGAAAATTTCCCTAACACTTTTTAAAAATCAGTATATCGCCTTATGTGTACTCTCAGAAAAGGCATCATTGGTAGCATCATCACATTTCCTTCGTCATCATAATGGTGTTGGTGATATCAATGTCTAAATAAACAATAAATGCATTCAAAAACTCTCCAGTGTATTACCATTTCTATAACGAAAAAAGATTTTTGGTTTTTTTGGTTGGGAAAAAATTTGAATAATACAGTGATAACGAAATATGGATTCAATGAAAAGGTTTTCTAATGTACGAGAAAGTCAATGGAAAATGCTCCGACATTAAGGTAAACATGTTAAAATGAAAAATGAAGGTTCCGACGGTTTCACTGCATCAGTGTCCGTGGTGGCCCAGTTGTATAAAGGCGATGGGCTAAATACACGAGGTCCCTTGTTGGAATCCGGGTCAGGAAAATTTAACTTTCGTTTTCCGTCTTAACATGTTCATGTTACAAATGTTCGATATTTGCTCTTTTGGTGAGTCAATCCTGTAATCTAGCTCAAGCTACACCTGTTTCAACACATCACTGTCGTTGGTAGCAACTGCATCTGTGAATCTTTGACGAATCTTAGTATGCGCTGCTTCTTGACGAATCTTGAATGTTGATTATTATCGATAACTATTATTTTTTCGAAATCTCATGTAAACAGTGCAATATTTCATCAAGATCAGAATAAAATTGTAGATTTGTATAGGAAACAACAAATTCTTTATACGAGAGTTATTCGTAAAGTAAGGTCCGTTTTGCAATAAAAACAATACTACTATATGTATTTTCAAATTTTTTTCTTTACCGGATTCTATGTGCCTTTAACTATTTTTCCACGTACTTTCCAAGTTTATTTAAGCAGTTGTCATAGCGCTCAATGTGCTTCCGCATGATCACTTCATAGAAGCCGGTGAAGCAAATCGCGCAGTTTTCGCAGTTTGTAGGCTGCTGAAGATCTCCTTTAACTCTCGGAACAGATGGTAGCCACTGGACGCGAGGTGCGGACTGTAAAGCGGGTGGTCAAGTTGTTCCAAACTAATCAAATCTTTTGTTTGGGAACAACTTGACCACCCGCCTTACAGTCCAGACCTCGCGTCCACTGGCTACCCTCTGTTCCAGGAGCTAAAGGAGATCATCGGCAGCCTGCATTTCAGCGACGATGAACAAGCGAAAACTGTGTGACTTTCTGCACTGGCGGCAGCTTCTATGACAATAAACTTGGAAATATGTGGAAAAATAGTTAAAGGTACACCATATTCCAAAAGCGTTTCCACTTAAGTGAATGATATTAGGCGTCCTTGCAATACCTTAAACCAGTGAAATTAATCGGTTTAGTCAAGATGTCCAGTGCGACATAATTCGAACTCGACTTCTTGCCTGAATCGATTTATTTTACTGGTTTAATGCATTGCTAGAATGCCGAAAATCATTCACGTAAGTGAAAACGCTTTTGGAATAGGGTGTACATAGAGTCTGGTAAAGAAAAAAATTTGAAAATATATATAGTAGTTTTGTTTTTATTGCAAAACGCGGACCTTACGTTACGAATAACCCTCGCATGTAAATTTTAATTTGAAATTCTCTTTCATAAAAAGACAAAATGAAATAATTTAAATTAAAATGGAAAACATATTTCAATACAATAAAAGGTGCTACCCAAAATATCCGAGAATTTGAATATCCCGGCCAAACCAAAAACAGTACGAGGTTCTTCCGCTAGATGCCTCTTGGTGAACCTTTCAGCTGCTCCTCTACCAAGTTTCATAATCGTAGACGCATTTCTGTGTGAGTTATTGCTGTTTGTGTTGCAATGTGTTCTTGTGCTTCTGCAAATTTCCAAATTATCCGACCTGGTCAGGAGGTGACTACTTTGAAGATGGCAGCAGAAATTAGGATGTAAGGTACTTTTTCTGCTTTCTACAAAAAAAATTCTCGGATATTTTGGATATTAGTTTTCTTCAACTCCTTCAGCATCTCGACTGCCCCATACAACTCCTTCATCATCTCTTTCAATAACTCAACCATCTTATAAAAAAATTGTGAACTATGTACTTTATTGTATTTTCTGATTTAAGGTTGTGGAAAGTGATTCCTGATTTTTTTTCATGTCTATTTGTACGGTTGTACGCGGAAACTTTGAGGAATGGTTTTGAATTAATTATTCCTCGGGCCCAAAATCGTCAAAAACAAAGAAGCCGCACAGCTAACAACACCACGGCTCACTCCTGCCCAGAACTGTCATAGCTTCACTTTGGTGGCGATTACAATAGACTTCACTTTGGTGGCGACTTTTTTTTTTTTAGTCGATGTTAACAATGGGCCTTTTGCCCGCTCACGAGATTTCCTGTATTACGTCATCCCATGCGCGATTGAAACCGAGGCTGCAGGGAAGAAAATCCCATGATCTGTAAGAAGAAGTGAAGTGGTGTCGCGGTTTTTTATACATTATGGTTCAATTTTGTACAAACTTTTTGTGCTTTGGCCTTTATAACAATTGCATTTCATAAAATACAAAATTGCTATCATTACATACCATTACATACTAAATAAAAAAAGGAAAAATTTTTTATTCGGTGGTAATAGGTTTTTGTGTTTAAATAAAGATCAATTTAATTTTAAATTAAAATGTTTAATTACAATTAAAGATAAATAAAAAAAATAAAAAGCACTTTATGTTTGCATAATATATTACTTATGCAATTACTTATTAATAATGCTAATCTTCATTATGCTAAGTATTTATAAAATTATAGTATTTTTTTACGAAAATAATAAATTCAATTTTTTCCAAAAAAGAAATCAATTGTTTTAATTTAATTACTGTATAAATTTTCCACATGAATATATTTTAAGTCCATGCTCTTAAAAATAATTTTTCATAACATTACTTTCAAAATCAAAAATATAAGATTCTGAAAAAAAGTTATATGCCTTGTTATTAAATCTTCCCAGCCATTCAGTTACTGTACTAAAATTTATGTTTGGCAAAACTGTTAAACTAATCGAGTAGTGTTTCATTTCTTCGTTTACAACAGTGTGGCCAGATCTAGCATAATTATGCTAAACTGGCATAAATTATAAGCCTTTAGCATCTTGGTTAGCATAACTGTTCATCAGCATAATTTTATCATTTTTAAGAAAAATCAACCATAGTGAACAGCAGAACAACAGCACTTTATAAAATTATGAATCGCCTGACACAATTCCACCATTTTTTTTAATTAAAATATTTTTTGTGGAACTGTCTTCTCCCTTATTGTCCCGTTAAACCTTGTCCACATTTTCTGGTTCATTATCCGAAATTAATATACTATGAATCACCTCCTCAGCCCAGGAACATTTTCAGTCAGGACAAATGTGTGAATTTCGATTAGTAATTATATAAGAGATTTATTAATAATTAAGTTTAATAAATCTCCTTTTTAATTGTTAATGTCCTAAATAAAGTAATTATAAATAAAATTAATTAATAAATTAATAAAAATCAAATTATTTCACAAGATCAAGAATATCATCCACCAACAACCAGGTTCATCCAATACTTCAACTTCATCAACTATATCTTCATACCAGCTTTTCAAGCCACATCATATGGTCATCCAAGTTCAACAATCAAATATCTTCAATCCAGTTCTTCAAACCCAGTTCTATGTCAGTTCACATACAAATTTCATCAGAAAATATAATTAGTGATTTTTATTAATTTATTAATTTATTTTATTTATAACTAAAGGAGATTTATTAAACTTAATTCGATTAGTATCCTTTGCTTTCTTCTGGAGCTTAACAAAGGAGTAAGTAATTTTCAGAAATTTAATGCTTGAATTCTGGAGCTTAACAAAATTCTATCTGAAGTTCAGATTCTGAACATAAACAAGCATAAAAAGGATAATAAGAAGGCAATTATAAATAAAAAAGTATTTTTTCAAGAACATGTTAGAATTATTCTTAAAACGAAACTTAAAAACTGCATTCTCCTTTTAAATTCTGTGCGCAAATTTTGTGTTTATGTAAGAAAAATACATGTAATAAAGAAAAAATAATAAATTTATAAATTTAGCTTAATTTTGGCATTCTTACGATGCCAATTTAGTACAATCTAGCATATTTTTAATGAGTGTCTGGAAAAATTTTGATTTTTTATCTGTTTTATAAGCACTTTTCACCTTGAAGCAATGTTTACTTTGAAGACGGCTTTCCCTCGAGCCTCGTTTTCGTGCCGCATAGGGATGACGTATCGTCTCGCTCAGGTCTCGGGGTAAAAAGGCCCATAGGATTCGGAATCTATCTTTAAAATACGTCATTGGAACAGACAGCCCGAGCTAGAGCAACTATATATATACTAGCAGACTCGACCGCCATTACGGAGCCCACTTGTAATAGTAATGCATGCTATAAGAGCGAGGATTTTTATCTTATTAATTAAACTCTTTGCGAAAATGGCTAAAATTGGAAGAAATGGAAAGAGCAGTATCAGATTAGTATATGCATGTGTGATGGAAGGCTATTATTACCAACATTTCGAAGAAATTTAATATTTATATGTCAAAAGAGCATAATGTTGTCTCATCTCGTCAAGAGAGGGCCATATAAATGAAGCTAGCGATTCGCGTTCTGTATTACCCTTGCATGACCTACTTTATTATTACTGTAATAATAAAGTAGGTCATGCCCCTTGCGACTCGCTATGGCTGTATAAATTTACTTCCTTAGACTATGGTAATAGCACAGCCTACATGATTAGAGAGGCTGTGGTAATAGAAAAGAAGGGGCAGCTGGGAAGAACGCAGTAGTGCCGCCGTGAGCAAAAACCTCTAATAAATACAGTATTAATTTTCAAATTTATAATTTAGGAAATCTACTAAAATAATTTTGTGATCTACCAGATTAAATTCTACTATCTACTAGATTAAAAATTTGCCCACTAAATCAAATCCTATTCTACCAGATCTAGTAGAAATTCTACTAAATTCCCAACATTCAGTACGCGCCACTGGGTGACGTCATGGATCTTCTCAGCCCCTAGCCACAAGGCCGAACTATAAACAGTAAGCATTTATAGTTCGGCCTTGCCCTAGCGCCAGTGACGTGAAGCCTCGACCACAGCCCTTATCTAGTGGGCTGTGCCTCGACCTAGATTTACGTCATTCCTGCGCTCTACGTCATTGCCATGCCACACGTTTGCTTTGCTGAACCTCTCTATTATTTTGCACCAGCGCACAAATAATAGGATTAGTCGGATTTTAGAAAATCACCCATCTAATGATCCTCTGCACTATGTGCTTACGTTTCCATACGGGACGCAAGAGTGGCATATTACCGTGAGTCGAAGAACAATGCTCATACCAAACGTGTTGCCCGTTTGATGCTTACCATCTTCAAAATTATCACGTACATGTTAAAGTTCGGAAAAGACAGGCATATAAAGGGTGTCCCAAAATTTATGGACATTTTAATTTTTTAATAAAACACATTTTTCATTGAAAAACTTATATTTTTGCTTTATTAGAAATTAAAAACTTGGAGATTATGAATGATACCGCCCGGCCTGGGTACCACAAATTCACTCTTTTGAGGAAATTTTCAATAACATGTTGATATACAGGGAGTGGACAGAATAATAGGAACACCTTTCGATTTAGACGTTTTGTCGAATGTCTAGAAAAATACTTGACGAATAATCCTGAAACTTCAGTGGTGTAAAGACCATGCTACACCTCATATATTTCAGCGAAAGATTTCTCCCAAAGGCAAATAAAAGATCAGTAAAAATTGAACAAAAAAATAATGTTTGGGAATACTCTGTAAAAAATAATGTTTGAAATGCGTTGTAGTGTATGATTAGGAGGCTTCTATTACTTACCTGTTTTCATGTGTATCTACGTATATTCATGTAGATATAAAAGTTTCTTTAAAAAAATAGACATTTTTTTGTAAGTTTTTTTGTTTATAACATGCAGGATTTTAAGCCAATACAATGTCATTTTTAGGAAACTTGACAAACTACAGTAGAGACAACACCATGCAATTAGAATATTAATATTTGATGAAATCTGAGCATTTTTACTAAATATTGTTTAACTGCGCATGTGCAAGCATTACCAAAATGTTTTTGCATAATTTATTAGCCAAATGCATAGAGCTACTTTCATAAAAAGCCCAAGCAATTATCGTGAAAATTCAGAAAGATATCGCCGAAAGAATGAGTTGAACTTCAGTTGCTCTCAAAATTACAGTAAACACAAAAATAAGGGGCTTTCTACAAATTTTTATTTTTGGACTGGACACCTATATCAACTTCCTCTCCTTAAGCTGAAATGCCTTCATATCAACTTAAGGAGAAGTTCATACTGGTATCCGGTCCAAAAATAAAACCCCTTTTCGTTTTGTTTATTTTTGAGCGCAACTGAAATTCAACTCATTCTATTGGTGATATCTTTCTGAATTTTCACGGTATTTGCTTGGGCTTTTTATAAAGCTAGCACTATACATTTGGCTAATAAATTATGTAAAAAAACATTTTGGTAATGCTTGCATATGCGCAGTTAAACATTATTTAGTAAAAATGCTCATATTTCAGCAAATATTTAATATTTTTCTATTCTGATTGTAGGGTGTTGTCTCTATTGTAGTTTATCAAGTTTCCTGTAAATGACATTGCATTGGATTGAAAATCCTGCATGTTATAAACAAAAAACTTATAAAAAATTCTATTTTTTAAACAAACCTTCATATCTACATGAATATACGTGTTGTCCTCATACAAATGAATACAGATAATTTACTTGCTAGTATTTTTAATGAAAGTTTGTATTTTAAATAACTTAATAATCAATAAAATTTGGTCGGTATTTTATAACTATAAGTAAGTGAGTAAATGAAAATTTTAATTTAATGAACAATACCAATCGACCTACTGCCCCATCCTCTTAAAAATTAAAACCAATCAAATTATGTAATTAAAAAAATAGTTTAAAAACATATTTCAAAAAAACCTTATATTGTGATAAAAGTAGTAAAATTAACCGAAATAATATAAAAGTGTCAAAGCAAAAGAAAAAAATTTCTAAACTTTGTAAAAATTGATTGAAAATAGGAAAAAATGAATTTGAATACACTGCGGTGACTATAAACATATTTCAGTTAATTAAACATCTTTAACCAATCTCTAACTTTTGAAATGTTTTTTTAAAAGCAATCTTTTTTTTTAATTTCTTTTAAAAGGAACTGTAGATGCCAAAACGGCCAAAACTCAACGTTTGTAGCAAGGTTTGAAAAAGGATTTATCGCGCAAAGAGGCTAACTTCAGTAATTTTTTTTAATAAAAAGAGACAAATAATAAACAACTGAAACTTAAATAAATGTATTTGCGGGCTTATCCTGTGTATGTTAATAAAGTTCCAACTCTTAAATATAACCAAAATTACCAGTTTCGTGAAGAAATTTGAATCCTAAACTTCCAATAGCAAAACTTTCCATTGATTTGCCCGCGTTTGCCCGTAAAGCGCGTCCTAGCGACCGTAGAGGTGCCTAATGGCCAGCGTTCGAACTATTTCACTAACGGGACCAACAATGCTGCATTACGGAATAGGGAGTTTATCCACCTGTCTTTATACACCGTGCCTCTACTACATGAATTTGGCTACTTCTCAAACTTAACAATGTAATTTAACGCTCGTACAACGTAACAAAACCGTCAGCTGCTGTTACGTATTTGTTGCTGAACACGTAATAGTCGGCTGCGAGCTGAAAGTTTGTTACGTTGTACGATCGTTAAATTATATTAAGTTTGAGATGTAGGCAAATTCATGCAATAGACTGGACTAAAATCGCTTCTTCCATAAATACAGCAATCCAATTGTTGTGACTAAAGCAACGGAATTTGCGCGTGTGCGCAGACCAGGGGATAAAAAGACTAATGATTTTAGTGCGTCGTCTAGCCTCGCCATCTAGTGACATAGTTTTCGATAAAATAGTATCGCCATCCAGTGACATCCTTTGAAAAGAATTCAACTTTTCGAAAAATAAGAATAACTTAAAAAATTGATATAAACACGGTGTAAAAAGTACCCTACGTAAAGTACAGTGACACTAACTACGTACATGGAAAATTTCGTGGAGATTCATTGAGTATTTTCTGAGTTGTAAAAGGACAAACATTCCAATGGACTCTGATTTATAATATATATATGGATATATATGGATGGACTATAATAATTTTGATACACCTTCAACAATCCCACCTTCATTGTTTCCAACAAACGAAAAACACTGATTGTTAACATCCAAGATGGAGACAATGAAAATTGGATTGTTGCTAGCACCCCGATGATTAGGTGATTTTTCCGCCTCCAGAACCTTTAATGGCCTCGTCGACAGAGCGAATGACATAATTTCTCGACCAATCAACAAGCAGATTATGATCAGCAACTTCCGATATTGCTACATGGCCATCCGTATATCGATGACAGAACAATGTATAAAAATAGTTTTCTTCCGATATTGGTGGTGCATCAATATTTAGTTGACTCTACATAAACAAACTACATATTAATAGAGAATTGTAATGGTGACAATTTGATAGTGTAGTAAGATAAAAGTTTATTCATGATGCAACAAATTGTGTTTTTGTTTCAACAAACAAGCACTCATCAACTCTCTTATTGTTGCTACATCCAAAGCATTTTTCTCCTTGCACGATCTTTCAGGAATCCCACAACAACCACAAGTCACAGAGATCTAAGTGATTCAACCAGAAGTTCGCAGTAACAAGAACCCGTGATAGAACATCTTTTAGGTCTTGAAGACTGTTCTCCTCAAAGAAAAGGAGGCCAAGAATGAAATCAGTGGTAAAACCACACCACGCATTAATGAAATCAGAAGGCAGAGGCTGTTCAATCACAATATTAGGACTTGCAATACCTCAAATGCGACAGTTTTGAGTATTCACTGCTCAATTTAGAGTACAATGCGCCTCCTCTGACCACGAAATGTTCCAAGGTCATGAATTGTCAACGGCTTTTCTGGCCAAAAACCGGCAAGCAAAATCAGTGCGTTGATCCGAGTCTTGTGGGAGCAACTTTTGTACCATATGGATCTTGTATGGATACTACTTTAAAATGCATCGTAGAACGTTTCCTACTGTAGACCAAGGGAGATACAACTCACGTGATACTGCTCGAGCACTTGTTGAAGAATATCGGGAACCGGACACTTTTTTAACCATAGCAAAAGCGACGATGAGATCGCCCAGTTTAAGGTGATGCCATCTGCCGGGAAGGTGATGGCCACAGTAATCTGAAACAGCGCGGGTGTCATTCCTGTGGATTTTTTGGAAAGAGGGCACACAATGACCGCTGACCGATCCGCGAGATCTTGACACGATTGCGCGAAGCATTCAGGAGAAAACGGCCAGGACTTCTTACCGAGGGCGCTATCCTCCTTCACGACAACACGCGACCTCATACAGACCAGAAGACCACCACGCTGTTGAAGCAGTTTCGCTGGGACATCATCGAACACCCTCCCTACAGCCCGGACCTCGCTCCAAGCGATTTTCATCTCTTTCCTCACTTGGAGGAGCAAATAGGAGACCGATAATTCGCTTCAGATGAGGAGGTGAAACACTTCGCGACGACGTGGCTGAACACGCACCGACGAGTTCCTAAACTGATATGGAGACTATGTCGAAAAATAACCTAATGCATGTACTATAAGTTGGCTTATTGGGTGTATGAAATAAAATGTTCACTGCAGGCTTTGTAACCTTACTTTTTTGATCATCTGTCGTATATTCCAAGTTTCATCAAAATCCGATCAGCAGAACGGGGTCTAAAAGGGTTTGAATAGTGTAACTTAAATTAAACCACCCTGAAGGCCTATATACTGAAATATTTCTTTTAATTCATTCTTGACTCTTTACTACATATCGATCGTTATATCGTATGCCATTATCTTTGTATTCTTCACGGTTACCGTTAGAGCATGCGCTTGTAGAGGCCCATGAAAAAAACCCTGAAAAGTTGATACAACCGAGCCTAGACCTTGATGATCATATTGCTGAAAACAGAATTTGAAAAAGTTAATCCGTTTTCAAGATATCGTGCAAAAGGCGGATGCCGGATGGATAAACGTACAGAGCAAGCGTACATTCTTCTTATAAGTAGCTTTTAGCTAAGCTCCTAATAAGGACAAGTGTAAATTCATTGCCTGTGCCAAAGGATCTTCTTCTCCTGTTTTAGCTTTTTAGATTCACATGGGGTCGCTGTTGTTATTAGATTTGGCAATGATGTTTTACGGCTGGATGCCCTTCCTGTCGCGCTCCTCTCAAGAGGAAATCTTAGAAAAGGAACAAACACAGATATCCATGCCCTCGGCGGGATTCGAACCCGAGAGCGATAAGACCTGCGCCTTAGCGCTCTTGGCCACCGAGCCGGCTATTCCAAAGATGACTAGCATAATCTCTTTAATCGTTTTATGTTGAGTAAAGCTAAAATAATTAAACTAAGAAATTAACAAAGATAATACAAGAAATGAATTACGTATGCGATGGCAAGTAGGTCGTGGATCTTCCCATATTCCTTTCCGACAGTAAATGTATGTCGTTTGTATATTTCGATGAAATGGGTTTTCGTATTCATACGAATCGTGACATTCCACACGTACTTTCACTGGAGAATATCTAACGTATTTTCCGTTTTCGAGAGGAGGCAAGGATGGACATGGTGCTGTAATTACGTAAAACTATATACATTATTGTGTAAATAAAAAGGGTATCCCACATATCCATGCCTAAAGTTTTCAAGTATAGAAGAAACCTTTTCTTCAATAAACCCGTGCAGTCAGTTATTGGTTGTAAGGGATACTGATTGAAAAACTTTGATTATGCAAATTATGGAATGAACCATTATTTGCACAATATAAAGACGTTTGGAGAAAGTATGATCTGCTAAATAAAGACAGCAGTCAACGCCAACCATTGCAAACACGAGCGAATCGCAGGATATTTGTGGAATGCGTGACAGCTGTTGTCGAGAGATGCCCGAAATATTTAAATATTTGGACTATGTGAAGCCTGTGATAAATTGTGAAAAATTGTGAAATAGATACGATATCCCTTCATTTGTGGTAGTCGACATTTCCTTACAACCATAGCTGACCATATATTCGACAATGGGTTTATTGACGAAAAGTGTTCATCTTTATCCTCACTATCTCTCTGAGAAGTTTTTGCACGGAATTCTTGGATACCCTTTATATACAAGGTCACTACAAAAGAAATGGGCACTTTCAATGTTTTGCAGAAAACAAAGTATTACGAATATAGTCAAAAATTTTAAATAGTGTTTTAGTTTGTCTTTAAGCTTGTATGACAAGTTACTGATATTCTATTGAATTTGCAAAACCAGTAAGAGACACTGCAACAGGTGTAAGGTGGCTGAGCCCTTTGTTGCATGGCAGGTACACAAAATGATAAACATGCTTCCGAAGAAGTAGATCTGGCTGTTCACGCGGTCTGATTATCGAATGATTAAAAAGCGCTGATGGAGGATTGGGAGTTGATATACATGGATTAGACAGACAATGAATATTCTGCAGAGCTCACTGTTGATCATCAGCATGATCATCGGATACCACCATTGTGGAAAATCGGTTCGTTAAACATTCGCTTTGCTACAGATGCCGAAATCAACGCTGCACTCCCAACTCTCTGGTAACAATTCGGGAAAGGCCCGTCACTGTTCCAATGGACAGACGTTCAGTCCACACATGGAAGCTTCTGTGGCCATATTTGACGACATGGGTCGTCACAAAACCCCGGTCGGACGAATCAGAAAGCAGATTACGTGTCCAACCAAATCGTTCATCTTTCGTAGTCGGACTCACTGCAGCTCTCATGGATGCCTGGAAGGCAATTCCTGTGACCATTTATCAAAACCTGGTGGAAAGTTTTCCAGAAGTGTATAGGCTGTGATTGATGCAAAAGGTGAATCGTTTGCCCATGAGTATCCGATCCTACAACAAGGGGTGTCCGAATATTTTTCCATTCGGAGTAGCAGCCGATTTGCTTAGCTGACGCAACGGCAAGGCCGGCTAGATTAGAATCTAGCCGGCCTTGCGCAACGGGTGCTTACCTAATGCTGATGTACAAACAACTGCAATCATAAAACGTTTCTTCTTCTTACATCGAATATTGCGTGCTAAATGTTTAATGGTCTGTTTTCTATAAAACGTTGAAAGAATCTTTTTCATTTATTTAAATTAATAAGTTTCTTTTTTAAACCACTTATTCAGATAGTAAATGTATTTGTTAACATACCTGCTAAACATGTTAAAATGTGAGACAGCATAAAAAGAAAAAGAACGAAAAAAATTGACCTTTTCATGGCTGCTTCAGTTGCTAGTCCTCCTTTTAGCAGCAACTGCATTGATAATCAACTCAATAATTGAAGATGCGATCAATTTCTAAAGTTTGTGAAATTCTATACGGGCTAAGATAAGAAATTCCACAGAAATCTATCTTATTTCTCAAAATAAATACATTCAAACTTGTACTTCCCCCTTTCTTCAAATTCATGGATTTTTAAAGAATTAAAAAAAAATATTTAAATTGAAAAAATTCTAGAGAACCAATAAGATGGAGTTTTTAGTTCTTTCTTCTATTTAATTTTAAATCAAAGGTCAGTAATTAAGAAATATTGATATCTCAATAATTAAAAAAACATTACAATTAAAAAAAAATAAATAAATAAAAAATATAAAAATTCTTTAAGCATACACTTTTGCTTTAAAAAGTGAATTAAAAAGTAAAAATAATATTTGGTGCCTATTGTTTAAATAGGAATTCATAAAATTAACAAGAATGATTTTACCGCCATGGCGGATAAAAGAGTACATTTTCGTGTTACAGCAGCGAGACATCAGCCGCGGATACTTAGAACTAACCTGCATTTTAAAACACTTTAAATAAAATATACAGGGTGTAAATTTTAAGTTGACAAAGCAGAATAACTCGAAAAATAAGCTTCACACGAAAAAATGCGTAGAATCCAAAGTTGATTATTTTCGAGGGGGCATCTGCTGGTGCTAAAATTAGCCCACCCCCCCCGGCCCCTGGGGGTGGGGCGGGGGGCAACTTTAAAATTTCAAATGGGAACCCCTATTTTTTATTGCAGATTCAGGTCCTACATAAAAAACTACGTACATTTTGTCTGAAACATTTTTTTTATTTTTGGTAGATGGCGCTGTAATTCAAGAAAATCCATTTTCTCATTTTTGCGTGGAAATAACTAATTTATTATTCATTTCGATTCCTACATTGTTTTAACTACAATGTAATTTGAAGACATTTCGTCAACAAACAAATAACGTAAACATTGGCATTTTTTTCAGAATGTTTACATTTTAAATTCTGATCTTTAGAAGAAAAGATTGTAATTTTTCAACTGTTTTTGTGAGTGTACAACGCCGTATTGCTTTTGAATTTACATTATGAATTATCTTTCTGTGGAAGAAAAAATTGAGATGGTGTACATTTATGGAGAAAGTGGGAGAAATTTTGATAATGCAGTCGCGCTTTATGCTCAGCGTTTTCCTGGCCAAACGCGATCACGGTCTTCTTTTGTTCGAGTTATTAAACAATTTACTGCGGAAGGTAGTGTGAACCAGAAAAAAAGAACCCGTGCAGCTACTGTTTGTGGAGAAAACAATCAAGTGTCAGTCCTAGCTGCTGTGGCTCATAATCCACATGCGAGCACAAGAGAAATATCAAGGCAATCAGGAATTTCACATATGAGTGTTTGGAAAATGCTGAAGCTCCACAAATTTCATCCATATCATGTATCTATGCATCAGGAACTACATGGCAATGACCACCAAAACCGTCTAACGTTTTGTCACTGGGCACTTCAGCAGATGCAAACAAACCAACATTTTTTTGCACGAGTTCTTTTCTCCGATGAGTCAACATTCACAAACCACGGGGAAGTTAATCGACATAACATGCATTACTGGAGTGAACAGAACCCACACTGGATTCGAGAAGTCAACCATCAGCGACCTTGGTCAATTAATGTTTGGTGTGGGATAATTGGCAATAAACTTATCGGTCCATATTTTATAGACGGTAATTTGAATGGCAACAAATATCGTAACCTACTTGAAAATGAACTACCAGATCTACTTGAAGACCTGAGTATTGAACTTCGACAACACATGTGGTTTCAACATGATGGTTGTCCAGCGCATTATTCATTAGTAGCGCGCGAAGTACTACATCGACTTTACCATGGTCGCTGGATCGGCAGGGAAGGTCCTGTGAATTGGCCAGCCAGATCGCCTGACCTTACATCGCCAGATTTTTTCTTATGGGGTTACCTCAAAGATATCGTTTATAAGGAAACGCCAACCACTCGCGAAAACATGATTCAAAGAATAAGAGATGCTTGCGCTGCAATTACACCAGACATGTTATCAAGATGTGTTCAGGAATTTACAAAACGAGTCAATAAATGCATCGAAGTTGGAGGTCATCAATTTGAACATTTAATTTCATAAAACGGCGAGATGCAAGGGATTTAAGGACAACAAGCAGGCCGAAAGTGAGAGGCGAGGGGACTCACTGGAAATACAAGCACCCCGAAATTCATTTACTTGCAAGTATTTGCAAATAAGAAAAAATAAAACGAAAACAATCGGTCCTTTTAAGGACCACCAAATCTTAAACGGGAATAACTTCATCTTTACACAGTCTTTTACTTTTTTACTCTGTTAGTTAATGAGTTCACTCGTTAGTACGTAGGATGTTCGGTTAGTTAGTTAGCTAATCAGTTGATTTGTTTGATAATTATAAAGTTGTGTGGCCTCATGACCACGAAACAAAACAAAATTATCCTAATCCGCGGCAAAAAATAATAAAATAATAACTTTGCGGCAAAATTTACGAAGTAAATAAGTATTTTTTATTTCTCCGTAACCATTTCCACGCAAAAATGAGAAAATGGATTTTCTTGAATTACAGCGCCATCTACCAAAAATAAAAAAAAATGTTTCAGACAAAATGTACGTAGTTTTTTATGTAGGACCTGAATCTGCAATAAAAAATAGGGGTTCCCATTTGAAATTTTAAAGTTGCCCCCCGCCCCACCCCCAGGGGCCGGGGGGGGTGGGCTAATTTTAGCACCAGCAGATGCCCCCTCGAAAATAATCAACTTTGGATTCTACGCATTTTTTCGTGTGAAGCTTATTTTTCGAGTTATTCTGCTTTGTCAACTTAAAATTTACACCCTGTATAGGAGGGGCGTTCAAATTTGACCTGCACTTTATTTTTTGTAAATAACATTGTTGTAAAAATCTAAACTGTCATTGTTGGGATGGCAACTACCGCCTGTCAAACAAATGCATAACCACTCATCCGGTTGCCATGACAACCGATTGTTTATTTAAACAAAATGGCGGACAGAGATGTATCGACCAACAACGTGGAACAACGAATAATCATCAAGTTTCTCCACAACGGTGTGAAAGCATCCTGAAATTCATCAGAGACTTTCAATGCTCAACATCACTACTGGCAGTGTGGAGAGCATCATCCATGATAACTGAAATTCAACAAGATCTGTGCCAGATGGGTGCCTAAGCAACTCTCCGAGGATCACAAAATCACCCGAGTGGAAATTTGTCCATGCCGCTTCCTAAAGCGTGTTGTGACCACCAACGAGATATGGATTTATCGCCATACCCCTAATGCTCGGCGGCAAAGCGGCGAAACGGCACCCGTTGACGCATGCGCACTACGCTCAAGGCCAACTAGAAATAGGCCGGCAAAAAAGCCAGGCGGCAAAGTTGAAATTTGTTCAACTTTTGCCGGTTGCCGCTGCACATTCGGCAACTCTACAGACTTGGGCCAGGGCCGTTCTTAGGCATACGCTGACTACGCATCCGCGTAAGGCCCCGAACGTGAGGGGGCCCCCGTGAGGCGCTCTCGATCCCCCGGTTTTTTTTTTAATTGGCACTGCAGCCGTCTGTGTCACTCACGTTACCTTCCTCATCCTGAAATTTATCATCCTGGGTTGAATTCGGAGGCAGGGGAAGGGAAGCAGCAGGGGCCCCCTCTGGACCCCCGCCGGAGGGGCCCCCCCGGACCCCCCGCGTAGGGCCGCATAACACCTAAGAACGGGCCTGCTTGGGCTCTGTGGGCGGGGCTTCACCTATGACGTGTCATTTTCACAGAAACAGCTTAAATAACTCCGACGTTCATAACGGTTGCCTAATAACTGATCACTAGGAAAATAAAAGCTTTCAGAGAATCTTAATCAGAAAAACACTGATATGTTTCTGAAATAAATACAAAAAAACGATTTGATATTAGATCTCAATTCATACTAATATATATTGGTTCTAAGTTTGGTGTAAGTTAACATAATTGATAGGAGATGGCGCATTCAGAAATTCTATAGCAACTGCAGATAAGTTACGTACAAGGTAATTGAAGAGACAGGTTAATTGGGTTTTATTAGGTTTTAAAATTATCATTATTTCGAAAAATAAAGTCTTCTGAAACACAAAAGAAAAAGACTATCTAGTAAGTGGAATCAAGAAGGTTCCAGCATTTGAGAGCCACTACTCCACTACGTAGTATTTCTTGAATACTGTGTGCAGATTAGCAAAGATTTATAATGTACTTGATATACTTTATAAGTGACCTTGCGATTTTAACGATTTTAACAAAAATAATTTTTATATTTTACTACATTTGTCATGACAGGAGAATAAATTACAGATTAGAATGCATAAAGTAAAAGAATTAGAAGAAAATATTTCTACACTATTACTTAAGAAAAAGCATTGGCATTCTCCATTGAGAGGATAGGTTATTTGGCAGAAATTAAAAAAAAAATTATTTCCTTGGACAAATAAAAGAAAAACTTGAAACTTGCAAAAAATGGGGATTAATACACATTATGAAAACTAATGAGTCGGGAGACCGCTAGTTATCTCAAGTTACTTTGCACCATTGGACAGTCCATATACAAATATGAAATGTGAAATACACAGTTAGAAAACATTATAGAACAAACATATTTACAGAGAGCACAAAATTCGAATGTATTTAAAATTGTAAAATGAGAGAAAAAAAAACAAACTTGAACAAGATAAAGAAGTGCTAAAACATATAAAAATGCAAACAACATCAAAATCCGTGTGAAAACTAACAAAGTAAATTGGAGGAAATGAAGAAACAGAGAAAAGAATAAGATTATTTAAATGCAACCAAGTATGCAGAAAAAAGAAAAAATTCATTATTAAATTTTTTAATTGTAAATTGTTTTTAAAAGTAAGCTTACGTATGTTTGTTATTTTATTTTATTTATTAATTATTTTTTTTGTATATTTTCATTTTTACTTTTTACCTCTTGCAGTTACTGGTTATTTATTCTCAATGTTATCAAGAACATTTGAAGGGGGGGAGGGGCATTTATTCCCCCCTTCATCTATCCCTGCTATTTATCCCTATCTATCCCTGGGGGTCGAATTTGGTATCATTGGTTAGCTTTTAAAAATATTAAACACGTGTTTTATTTCGCTTTTCAATCCGATGTGTATTTCTCCAGATATTCCACTGTCCCAGTCTTTTTGTTACACCTTGTATATAGATATATAGATTACAAATTTACATCCCCTACTTTACCCCATTAGGTGATGAATTTCGTAAAGTCCTTTCATAGTGCGTGCTTACGTCACAAAATAAACCTACAATCAAAACTTGATGTAATTAGCTTCAGCGGTTTCGGTTCGGCATTGATGAATCAGTGAACAACCTATGAACAAACAACCAGTGCATTGCAAGAACGCGGGTGTTTACAGACAATAGTCTTCATGCAACATGGTGCAGCAACGCATGTGGGTCGCCCAATAAGGGAACATCTTCATACCAGTTCGGCGATGTAGGTGTTCTGTAGAGATACTTTCCAGATGCGTGGCCTGCCCGTTCACCAGATCTTAATCCATGTGACTTCTGGCTGTGGATAACCCTGAAGGATCGTGTTTATCATGGGGGCATACGAACCTTACCTGAAGTGAAAGCCAA
Source organism: Rhysida immarginata (assembly GCA_023313115.1). Taxonomy (NCBI): domain Eukaryota; kingdom Metazoa; phylum Arthropoda; class Chilopoda; order Scolopendromorpha; family Scolopendridae; genus Rhysida; species Rhysida immarginata. The sequence goes on from JAHWFO010015202.1 coordinate 491,176, forward strand.
CATCATTCGTCATGTTGCAGCCATTTCACGGGAGACACTTCGTGCTACTGTTGAATATGCTTTCCTGCACTTCCAGCATGCCATCTACGCAGAGGGTGCGCATATTGAACAGTTCTTCTAATAGCATTCCAGTAGTGCATCGACCGTCTCTGTAAGATCTTGCAGCGTCACTTTTTCCCATGATGGCAACCGTATGCTAAAAAATAAATTTCCGTTGGAATTCTCTTCCCCGTGTTCTGCATATCCTACACACAATGTTTCATTACTATCTATGCAGTAATCGTGGTCTGCAGCCCGCGCAGAAGCAGAGAATTTTAATTATATCCACCCGATATTTAGATTTCCGGTACATGTTTTTACTTTTCAAATGTAAGAACCATGCTTCCAGTGACTGGACACTACATTTTAATGAAGAAGAAAAAAGTCTTTGCTATTTATAGGTTTTGCAAAGAAATTCTCATTTATTTGGAACGACCGTCCAACAGCGTATGCCCTCGCTGTATGTGCCTCTTCGGGTTGTAGAATTTAGTAGAGTTGTGCGCGAATGACTCCTGGAACCGGGAGAGTCGATTTCTTCAAATCGCGGCATTGGAGTCGAATCGCATGCGAGGAACCGGTTCCACGAACGTCATACTCATCCACGCGGCGACGTTATCTGTAACTATTCATGGTGTAAATGTAAATGTTCTTAGAAAGTTTGGAGTGTAAATAGCGATTCTAGCGTTCGATTAAAATAGAAAAATTTAATTTTCACAAACTTGCCACACCCTCAATCATTAAAATGAAAATGTACTCGTTTATTTAAGAACCAGGTAAAAAAGTACTAGGCTTACAAACGTTACTTGAAATGACCGAAAAAATTATGAGAAACAATTTTTAAATGTGGAAACTGAACGAACTATCCATTTCAGAGTACATTTCAAGAATCCTGTTTTTTTTTTTTTTTTTTTTACTACATTCGTCATTCTTTGCATAGTTAACCTCGAACGTATTTCCTTCTGTCTGTGACGCACGTAATCAATGACTTCACGTAAGAGATCGGCTGTATGGGACCACTTTGAGGAGGATGGAAGCATTCCGAATAAAGTAGTATGTCGCATATGTGGAGTGGTAATTACTTACAATAAAAGTACGTCAGCTATGCTGAAACACTTAAGGTCTGTTCATAAGGATTCAGATCTAATAATGCCAGAACCAAGTAGAGGTCGAGACCGTACAGACAACATTCCTGACGTATACCCAGGTATGTACACTATGCTTACCGTACGAAGCGTTTATTATTCCTTCAAAGCCTTAGTGAAAGTGTTGTGATAACAAATCGTTTATCCTTGGCAGATGGACACCTAAGTCAAAAACAGATAGATGAGGGTTTAGTGAAAATGGTCACAAAGGATTTTCAGCCGCTATCAATAGTAGAGGACGAGGGATTCCGCAAATTCGTCAATGCTCTAGATCCGAGATACACTCTACCAAGTCGGAAGCGCTTGCGTCAAATGGTGGCTACGAAATATGAAGAGGAGGTTGATGCGCTAAAGAAGAAAGTCGCCAAAGCAGATCATGTGAGTTTGACTACAGGCTTAGGGACATCAATATCAACAGAGGCGTATATGGCTGTTACGTGTCATTTCATAACAACCGATTTCAAGCTAGAAACTGTAACTTTACAAACTGCTAGATTTTCAGAATCACATACAGCTACAAATATTGCACGCGAACTACAAGCGATTATATCGAATTGGAACTTGACAGGTAAAGTTTTGTGCATTGTAGCTGACAATGCCGCAAACATTAAAACAGCTTGCAGTCTCATACAGCCAAGAATGACATATATTCCATGTTTCGCACACACAATCAATATAATTGTCAAAAGGGGACTTTCCAACGACCCTGTTTCTGGTTTGCGAATGAACTGCCGTAAAATAGTAGGATATTTCAAATCATCGTGTACGGCGAAAGAGAAACTAACCTCAATGCAACGTACGCTAGGCAAACCTGTTCATAAGGTAATACAAGAGGTGGAGACTCGCTGGAACAGCACATATGCCATGCTGTCCCGACTGGCAGAGCAGAAAGAGTGTATCGGAGCCACATTAGCGGCTATAGAATCTGTTCCTGAGACACTTACAGTGTCGGAATGGAGCTTAATCCAGCAGCTACTTCCTATTCTTGAACCATTTGAGTCCGTAACAACGGAGATGTCAACGGAACGCTATATTTCGGCGTCGAACGTAATATGTTTAAATAGTCAGATGCAACTGACGTTAAAGAAGTTTATAAGCCAAGAGCAAGATCAAAGTGTTAAAATAATTTTGAAAGAACTGCTGACGGCAATGGAAAAAAAGTTCGTAGATGTCGAAAGTGTCCTGCCGCTGGCGTTTGCTACAATTCTCGATCCGAGATTCAAAACTTTGCCTTTCATAAGAAAATTTAAATCTGAGGAAGTTGTAAACCTCCTGATTAACCAAACGACCAGAAATCTGAACACAAATGATTCTTCCACATTTACAGCACTGGAAGCAACATCAACCAGCACTGACACATGTCCCAAAACGTCGTTTTGGGAATCGTTCGATGCCCGTGTCTCGGAAAAAAATCGAAACCATAACACGAGAGCAGACGCCACTGTTGAAGGGCAAAGATATCTTAAGGAGCCTTATGAACCCAGGTCACAGAATCCTCTGGATTATTGGAAGAGAAATGAAATAAAACTTCCTACCCTGGGCGCAATCACAAGGAGATATTTATGTACGCCAGCTATAAAATCGATATGTACGCCAGATATTTATGTACGCCAGTATCCGTCCCGTGCGAACGTTTGTTTTCCAAATCAGGTTTACTAGCATCCGCACAAAGAAACCGCTTAAAAGGTGAAATGGTAAACATGATTGCCATCTTACATGCAAACTGGAATTAGCCTAAATATAGAGACACTTACGAAAAGAAGGGCACATAGGCTACATGAGAATAGCAATTTCAGGAAGCGAATTGTTTTTTCTGTTATTAAGCGTACTGTTCAAGTGGAACTGTATTATGCCATATAAAGTTTGTTATTGTGATGTGCCGAAATCATTAATAAAATGTTAAATAAAATAAAATAATTAATGTTAAAAAAATATTAATAAATATTAATAGATGGTTAATAATAAAATGTTAAATAAACAATGATTATTTAATTGAATATGCATAAGAATTGCATAAAAATTTTAAGTTCTTATATAGGAACAAATACTTCAATGAATTGATAACAGATGGCGCCATGGGTAAAAAGGGAACTGGTTTCAGAACCGGGTTACTCGATTCTCAGGTATCAGGAATCGATTTTACCCGATTCCGTCGCTAGCACATCCCTAGAATTTAGCAAACAATTAAACGATACCGCAATTTAAAATACAGCCAGCGCCATCTCTCGGTATTAAAATAATTTTTCTATATAGAAAGTAATTTTTTACAATCATTGCTCAGCCGAAACTCCTGAAGCTAATTAGGGATAAATTTCCAAAAATCATGAAACACGTCTTTCTTAATTTCTTAACAAAGTATCATATACCAATAATGGATTTAACTTAAAAATGACGGAATTTCATAAAAACTTGCATCTTCTATTTGACCCCCTTAGGGGATGAATTTCGTAAAATCCTTTCTTAGTGAGTCTCTACATTATAAAACAAAACTACAGACCAAATTTCATAATAATAGCTTCGATGGTTTCCGCTTGGCGATGATGAATCAGTCAATCAGTCAGGGCATGTCATTTTATATTTATAGATTTAGCAATAGCGAAGCATTGCCGGGCCCGCTAGTAAGAAAGTAAACAAAAGCTTAAGAAAATAAGAGGTTATTATGTTGCTACGATAACAACACTCGCGCGCTTGCCCATCGTTTTATATCCCATTGTTCGAACTTCGCCTGGGATAATGCAACACCACCTAAAGAAAAGGCCTGGGCGCGAAACGTCAGACATTGTTAGATCATCATCCGCAGATACGTTTAATCGCATTTCAGGGCTTATTATTGGTAGAAATGCGATTAAACGTATCTTCGGATGATGATGTAACAATGTATGACGTTTTCGCGCTAAGGCCTTATCTTTAGGAGGCGTTGGCCCAGGCCTTGTCTTTAGGTGGTGTTGGATAATGCAACACCAATGCGATCAGCATTTATCATTTCATGCTATTATAGAAGAAAAATATAATTCCTCGGGAAGTTCGTGATTTACCCGATTCAAATGTACCCTAAATATTGACCCAGACTATAAGCTATAACCATACTAAGCTATAACCAAATCCGTTCAGTAATTTTTGTGTGATGCGCGTACAAAGAAACAGACAGACAACAGATTTATTATATCTATAGATAAAGAAAGTTTCCTAATCAAGTTCAAAATCAGATGTCAATCAAACAGTTTAGCGTCACTCCTTATGTCTAGCTATCCCTGTTGCTAAGAAGCAATAAATGGCATTGTCCAACGTGATTCGAACTCGACTTCTTGCCTGAACCGATTAATGTCACTATTTAATGTAGTGCAAGGAAGCCGAACATCATTCACCTAAGTGAAAACGCTTTTGGAATAAGGTATACACTATATGATCAAAAATATCCGGACATCCCTCACAGATCATCGATTGACCCAATGTCACATGATAATGACTTGCACATCATTTAAATAGCTTCCCACACCTTCAGACACAACTCTGCTTGGACATTGGCAAGAATGGGTCGTTCGGCAGAGCTCAGTGAGTTCCAACGTGGAACCATCGTTGGATGTCACCTATGCGGCAAGTCCGTGCGTGACATTTCCAGCCTTCTTCAAATACCCAAGTCAACAGTAGGCGATGTCATTATGAAATGGAAGACCCGGGGATCAACAACAGTTCAACAACGAACCGGTAGACCCAAGAAACTAACGGACAGAGACCGTCGAGTGCTTCGTCGTGTCACCCGCAGCAACCGGAAGTCCTCGGCGGAAAAAATTGCCACAGAGTTTCGAAACGCCTCTGCAAATGATGCCAGTACCATGACAATTCGTCGGGAACTGCACACGATGGGATTCCATGGCCGTGCTGCTGCCCACAAGCCCCACATCAGCAGGGTGAACGCCAAGCGACGTCTGGAGTGGTGCAAAGCCCACAGAAACTGGACAATGGACCAATGGAAACGTGTAATGTGGACAAACGAATCTCGCTACACACTCTGGCAATCCGATGGACGAGTTTGGGTTTGGCGCATACCTGGAGAACGCTTCTTACCTGAGTGCACAGAGCCCACAGTCAAGTTCGGAGGAGGAGGAGTCATGGTGTGGGGCTCATTTTCATGGTACGGACTGGGCCAGCTCGTTCCTGTGCAAGGAATCATGAACTCCGACCGTTATCTGAATGTTTTGGACAACTGTGCACTTCCAACGTTGTGGCAATTTTTCGGAAACGGGACATTTCTCTACCAACACGACAATGTTCCGTGCCACAAAGCGAGGCGTGTACAGCAGTGGTTTGCGGACTCAGGGGTCGAAGAAATGGGTTGGCCGGCACAAAGTCCCGACCTCAATCCTATAGAGAGTCTGTGGGATGAATTGGAAAGACGCTTGCGGGCCAGATCACATCGGCCAACTTCTGTACCTGACTGATTCTCGCTCTTCGGGAGGAATGGAGGAACATTCCGGAAAGTACCTACCAACATTTGGTGGAAAGTCTTCCCCGAAGGGTGGAAGCTGTGATTCGGGCAAAGGGATGTGCAATGCCCTATTCCATGAAATCGTGGCTAGAGCGCAAACGTGCATGTGTCCGGATATTTGTGATCATATAGTGTATAGTGTATGACATGTCAGTATCTTTGAATTCTTTACACTCACTGTTTTAGCACGTGAATTCGACTTGAAGGGGTCCACGAAAAATTCTGAAAAGTTGATACGGCTGAGCTAAGACTTTGATGGTCATATTTCTGAAAACAGAATTTGAGAAAGTTAATCCGTTTTCAAGTTATCGTGCAAACGGCGGACGACGGCCGGATAAACGTACAGACCGAGGGCGCATTCTTATAAGTAGCTTTTATACTAAAGCTCCTAAAAATAATGATGACAATATCCCGTTATTGCATAGACTATATCAGGCTAAAAAGAAAAAGTGATTTAAAAATAAACGAAGACGTTTCTTCGGAATTAATTTATTGAAAACTCTTAAAACCCAAATTACAACTGTTTCACTTTACATTTTTTCTTCGATTTACTTTTGTTTTACTTATAGTGCTGCTGAGGACCGTTAATTTATCCATTAAGATTACTCTTCTTCATTCACATTATTCGTGGGCATCTGTGGCGAAATCGGTATTTTCTCTAATCCAGTCGTAGTAGTAGCTGACACGAACGAATTTAGCTGCTTTGCTCTCCAGTTTGCATCCCTTGACCGTCGATGCGATGCCAATGACTGAAGATTTCTTCCTCGAATTCTCACTTATTAAGGAGCTCCCTCCGTCAATATTGTTGCACTCTTCTGTTGGCTGTGCCCTAAGTAGAAACAAGAAAAAAGTTTAAACAGTTGAAAATAAATCTTTTTTATAAAATAAACTATACATTTTGAACTACTTTAAAATTGTTATCTCACTAAAGTTCATGAGGATCAACTTAAAGTCTCTCCCAACATGATAGAACCGTCGTCTTCACGTGTCGTAACATCTTTAATACTTTTTTAAACAACATGATGAAAACATATAATGAATTCTGTTCAATTTGAACCATTTTACACATGTGGTCGTCATTTTATTTTTTTAACTTTTTGCTATATTCGTTTTAACTTTTTGTTACATTTGAGAAGGAATGTTTGATATTCATTCAATTACGAGGGGCGATCATTACAATGCACGGTGGTAGCGTCAGTCTTCTCCACATGTGCACCGCCCAGGGCCACACACTTTCTCCCAAAGATGCACGACTTCCTGGATGCCACTTTTATAGAAGTCCTCCGTTTGGCTGTCGAGGAACTACTCCATCTCGAAGATGACCTCGTCGTCGTCTTGGAAATGACGTCCACGAAGCGGGTTCTTCAGGCGTGGGAAGAGGAAGAAGTCGCTTGGGGCTAGGTCGAGTGCAGCTCCAACCGCAGTGCACATGGTCTCACATGCGGAATGCGCTGGCGCGTTGTTGTGCAGAAGTCTGACTCATGATTTGTTCCACGGTGATATGGCTGTCTGAAAGAACTATCGTCTCCAGTCGCTTCGCAATTTGTGGCTCAGATGGAGGGACGTCCACTCCGAGGTTCGTCTTCCACACCTGAAGACGCCACATGACCACTGTCTCGTACGATGGGACATTATCACCATAAACGGGCACTAACTCCTCATGGGTTTGTTTTGTGTTGTTCCCCTTCATATGCAGGAACATGATCACGGTTCGCACCTTTAATTTTCCGACGGGCTGCGCCATATTGCTTTCGACGCTCTGCCGGCGTTTAGCGTTACTGCACCAAACACCGCTTTGTATCCTCCAGCATTCATTTTCAAAACCGATCGTTCTTTCATGTTGACTGTAATGACTTTATGACCGCCCTTTGTAAATAATAAAGAAATCTCCTTTTTAATGTTAATAAAAGCTATAAATAAAAAGAAAAGTCGTCAATATAAGTTCTGATGAAAAGGGAAGAAATGAAGAAAAACTGGACTGATGATGGTTGGACTTGATGATATAGCTATTGGGAGATAGAAAAACTAGATCTTATAGAAAATTGTTAACAGGAGGTACAGTTGGAAGATATTATTCCTCCACGTTTCTGTCAGCAATTCCTACAATATCTGTGCCTTGTTTAATATTTCTTCTAACTTCTAACAACTGTATGATCAAGTCCAACCATCATCAACCCTTGGTGATTTTTATTTTTTCTTCAGTACATTCAGCCTTATATATGTGACTTTTTATTTCACTTTTTAATCATATATTAACATTAAAAAGGAGATTTCTTGATTATTTAATTGATTGAAAGCGACAGTTTACTTTGTCTCAGAATGATAAAACCACTTAACAAAAAATGGAATATTCCTGAAAAATATTTATGTAAATGAAGAAAGCTACAGCACAAAGTTAAATGTTTATCACGATTTCTCCATCTCCTTCAGTATTCTGAAGCAATCTTTTGAATTGTTTTCCAACAGCCGTGGGATAATGAAAAATATTATCTGAATTTGAAAAGAGACAAATCACAGAACTCTGTAAACAAAAAGTTTCTATTCGAGCTATTGTAAGGAAAATTTGTAGGTTCCATCATGTCGTGCTAAATTATGGCCAAAAGAAATCCACTGGTGAATGGCATACATTCACTGCCCTCCAAAAAGACAGTTCATCAAGCAATTCTGCAATGAGTTTAAGGCAAATAGCTTCACAATCCAACATAAATGCTTCCAAATCAACAGCTAATCGAGCAGTAACAGGATGTGGCTACATTAAAAACTGCAAACGCAAAACAACTCCTTTTCTACAAGTAGAATGAGGCATGAATTTCGTGAAAGAATGAATTCAATAGGCTAATAAGGACTGACGAAAAGAAGTTTAACCTTGATGGGCCAGCCAGATGGATGGAGTCATTACTGGCACGATTTAAGGAAAGAAGAACGATTTTCTAAACAGCAACAAGGGAGTGGGTCTGGATTGTGTAGGCAGTTTTTGGAGGAAAGATCCCAATTGCATTCGTTTCAGGAAGGATGACGGCTGTTGCACATCAAAGAATCCTATGAAAGGCATGAGAGTTGGCCACTTCGTAGGGGAGAAAATGAGGATTCAATCATGCTAATATAGTGGAGTGAAGGATATTGGTCTTCTTCCCCTAACCCAACCCCCAAGTTGTAGTGTTAAAATATTAATTCAGGTCAGTAGAGGGAGTAGAGGTCAACCGAGCTCGGCCGAAGATTCACGAGCAAGCGGCGATTGAAGAAGAAATCGAAGGGGAACGAATTATTATAGTTGTTAATTAATTTATTTTTTAATTTTTTTTATTTTTAATTAATTTATTTTTGTTTATTATAGTCATAGCGAATAGAATTAGTTATGTTAAGTTTTAAATTTAATTTTTATTTGTTTTTATTTTACAGTCTGGATTCAAGCGTCACCTCTTCTAGGCTCTTCTACGCTATAGCGGACTCTACAGTACTTGTATTTTAGGTTTTTCATTTAACATTCTTTCAATTTAGTACTCCTCCCCTTATTTGCAAGATGTATCTTTTGTTTCATTGGCCCATTGTTTTAACCTTTGTCCTGAACCATTAAATCCCTTTCGCGTAACCAATGGGAGATATTCGTGGCAACTTGACCCTCCCCCCTCAGGGTATATATATATTCTAGCTTTGAGGTTTTATTTCCTTTTTACTTCTTATTTTTGTGTTTCTCCGCTGAAGATGGGTTTCTGGTACCCGAAATACGTATGCGGTATTCCGGCATTTCAATTCTCTTTGTGGGTTTCCCGTGTTTGATTAATATACCAAGAATTTAAATAATAATAATATAATGTTCGCATGTGCAAAATTGTTTCAGTTGACACAGAATTCATTATGTTTTCATCATGTTGTTTAAAAAAGATGTTATGACATGTGAAGACGGTGGTAGTAGAAGAGGCCTTGATCGGGGTGGAAAGGAATGTGGAGGGGGTGATTTGTCAAAAGATCAAAGGGTACCGACAAGTTTTCTTTTGTTCTCAGCCTGCTCTGGAATGCACTAAGGTCCCCTGAGACCCTGTCTCTTGCTTTCTGTCCCGGGGCTATTTGGCAGGGTGTGTCTCTGCTTTTCTAAGGCTTTACCTTTTTTTGGTCATGCTCTGGCCCTCTGGTGTGGATTTTTAGGGTTTGTCTTTTTGGGTGTGTTTCTTGTATTGGGTGTTGGCCCACTGTTTTAGGTGTGGTCCTTTTTTTAGGCTTTGCTCCTTGTTTTGGGGTGGTCTTTTTTGGTGATTTGGGTTTGGTTTTTCACCTTTGATTTTGAGGTTCATTTTTGGTTACTTTTTGATCAGGTTTCCAATTGTGGGTGGGGTCACACAGCTGGCTGATGATCTTTTCTTGATTAATCACGTGATAGCAGCCATGTTCAGATGGGCTAAGGCTGAAAATAAAATTAATTTCGTAATTCTCTGACGTACCCCTGGCACTGGTGCTGAGCAGATAAGGGTACAGATAAGGGTCCTGATGCACTCAGCAAAATCCACTTAGGTGATTCTGTCTCGCAAGTGAACACCTGTTGACGCCCTTAAATACCCACCTAAATGGGTAGGGGTTGGTATACTGGCACCTCAAATTGATTACCTAATTACTAATTAACTATTGTTTCTCGGGCAACCAAATTTTTTCCCAGCCTTTTTACAGTTTCTTCTAAATAAAACTACTGCTGTTTCAAGATGTATTGTTTTGTTTTTAATTTTCAACTAATTACTACATTGTTTCAATTGATAAGTGTGCATCTGAGTAGGGACTAATGCTGTCTAAAAGGGTGGGTCTGAACTCTCATATACCTGTTTATAAATAAATAAATACAGATGTGTTCTTTACATAACTTAATTTAAATTTTGGTCATGGATGATGCATTTTCTAACCCCGCTAATGCCGCCGGTTTTGGTGGTGTGAAAGGTTTAGCTAAACAAACAAATCATTCTGAAAAAGAGACACGTGAATGGTTAAGGGGTGTGAGAGCTTATACACTGCATAAACCGGTGCGTCATTATTACCCACGTAATCGCATGCGTGTATATGCTCCATTTAAGCAATTTCAAGTGGACTGTCTAACCAGTCTGTCAAAACAGAACGATGGTTATAAATTTCTACTTACCTGCATCGATGTTTCCTCGCGCTATGCGTGGGTCATTCCTCTAAAAACAAAGACTGGGCTTGAACTTCAGAAAGCCTTTCAAAAAATTTTCACACTCAGTAGTGTTCCTGTAAAAGTGAACAGCGATAAAGGGAAGGAGTTTTTAAACAAGCACATTAAAGAACTCAACATCGATTTCTTTGCCACAGAATCAGATTTGAAAGCTGTTCGATCGAACGATTCAACCGGACGTTAAAAACGAGGATGTTTAAGTTTTTTACATTTACCAACAAACACAGATACATCGATGTCTTACCTGATCTTGTGTTAAGCTACAACCACTGCAGTCACAGAGCCTTGGGTATGGCGCCAGCTGATGTCAATGAAAGAAATGCCCCAGCTCTATGGTTGAAACAACAGAGTTATTATACAGCAGCACCACAAACAAATCCAAGGTTGCATTACGTTGGTGATTACGTACGTATCTCGAAAGTGAAAAACATATTTGATAAAGGCTATCTTCCAAACTGGACCGAGGAGGTGTTTGAGGTGTCAAAAATCATTTATAGAAAACCTGTTGTGTTTAAAATTAAAGATTACGATGGCAGCGAGATCTCAGGTGTATTCTACGATCAGGAGTTACAAAAGGTGAAAAAGCCTGAAGTTTTTAACATTGAACAGATTATTCGCTGGCGCACGAGGCGCAGTGTTCGCGAAGCTTTTGTGAAATGGCAAGGTTACCCTGACAGCATGAACAGCTGGGTATGAGAGACAGATTTTTTAAATGCTTGACAAGTGGCGATTGGCAATAGTGGGTCAGAGTAAGGCCACCATGTATGAAGACACTGATTTTTATGTTACGTTACCATCATACTCGTAATCAAACTGTGAACACGTAAATATAAAGCTGATGACCGATATCTGCATAAATATCTGTGGTCTTTTTGCTCTTTGAAATTTCTTTAATGAAGCCAATGGAGTGATCTACACCCACCATACAGAAAGGATCATTGCTTCGACTTTGTAGTGCTTGTATATTATTAATGTTGATTGCACTGCATTGTATGAACGGTTATGAGGAAATTTTAAAAATAACGTATTACATTGATAATAACACCAGCACCCAAACGGATAATTATCCTCGAAAATAAATCATTTGTACGGGTTGTTTAAAACGGTGCGGGTACAAGTTTATTTGGTGATATTTCACGTAAGATAAAACGACTTAATGATAAATATCAACCTCTCTAAAACGGTCTGCAGAGAAATACCGCAACGTAAAAACTGTCTACAGAGAAATTCCGCTATTGTAAAAACCGTCTATGGAGAAATTCCAGCTTTGCCAAAAACAACCTTGTCTGTAATCCCTTTGTGATAAAACTGCACATCGGATAATTTTGCAGAGTATGAATTACTTATGTTGGGACTTTTGAAATAAAGTACGTTCAAAAAGAGATTTGCGGCATTCAACATAGCCTTTGTAAACTCTTGCGGAAATTTTCTCTATCTCCCCCCTTTTTTCATCATGGAAATAAATGCAACTGTTAAATTTACGCAATACTTTTCGGCTCTTGTTGCTGGTTGTTCGGGAAGCAGAAAGTCTACATTAGTAGCTCAAATGTTAAAGTATAGAGATGAAGTGATGGACCCGCTACCTACGGAAATAATTTACTGCTATGGAGCTTTAATCCCTCCGGTTGTTAAAAATCTGAACCTACCTAACATTACGTTTCATGCCGGTGTGCCAGATGAAAAACTGATACACGAACGTATACCTGAACAGGCTTTACTGATTTTAGACGATTTATTAAATGAAGTGAAAAATAACGAAATCGTTGAGTAAATCTACACGCGATACAGTCATCATCTCAACTTCTCTGTGTTGTTAATAACTCAGAACCTCTTTGCTCATTCAAAAATCATCCGTACAATAAGTTTAAATACCCAGTTCATCTTGAGACATAGGACAGATTCGCACCTTGGCTTCGCAAACAGGCTACGGACGTTTACTCATCGAAGCCTTTAAAGATGCCACTCGGGAACCCCATAGTTATTTACTACTTGATTTAACTCAGAGTTGCCCTGATGATCTGAGATTGCGTAGTAAGATTTTTCCGCACGAAAAACCTATCGTGGTTTATGAGGATAAAACGCGGGTTTAAAGCAGTCGAACGTCATTTTTAAATCGACTGAATAGGGTTGTGATACAACAATGATTCCTCTGGTTGTGAAACATCGTCATTTTCTAAGAGCTTTGAAACACTCGACTCCTCAGCATAGGAAAGCATTAATGCAATATGCCACTCTTAATCAAGTTAAAGCTCTGTGTCAGATCTGTCATAACATTCTATATCATAGAGTCGACTGGACACCACCCATTAAACAACATTTGCGGAAGATAAAGGGTTTAACCTATAAAAAAATTTCATTAAGATCCAAGAAAACTTATCTGAACCAACGTGGGAACGGATTCCTGCTACCACTTTTGTTAGGAAGCGTAGCTGCACCTATTTTGAATAAATTAATTAGTTAAGAACATGCAAAAGTACATTTTACTACCTGCTCACGAATATCAAAGGTTCCTTCACGCTACGGTCCAGAGCGTCCCTGTGTTATCGCGACCCGTTGAACATGGTCAACCTAAGGCTGAACCTAGTGTGGTTAATGATGTTGGAAAAAACGTAATAAACAACTGGATTTTAAAAGCATCAAATTTGAGTGTGCATCAGAAAATGGACGTTTATTTAAATACACTTCAAAAATATCTAAGAGCAAAGCGTCGTGAAGCCCCTTCAAAACGAACAAGTCTTTCAACCCAAACTGAACCTCAAACACCTTCAAACCCGTCTTTAATCCCTCAAACGCCGTCACCGCAATCCCTTCAAGAAACACCTACTTATCTGTATCCACAACAACTCGTCTATTCACCCGATTTTCGCACGTCTGCAGACTTAAAAGAAAAAACCCACGCTGACAGTGATATCGCAATGGTTAGCGGATTCGAAGAGGCCTACGACGAGGACGGACGACCAGGAAACATAGTGAGTTTGCCTGTTGAGCAGCCCTCCTCACGTACACGTTTCATCGAGACACTACAAAAGAGATCTGATGTTATCACGTGGAATAAAAAAAGGAACTGTGTCAATCGGAGGGAAATCAATACGAGGCTCGAACATTAATCGTTTAATACAAGACGTATTATCACCCATCCCCGACCTGAAGAAGCCTCTACCTGGGAGAGCCCTGTTTACCAACGTGATACATCATATCAATATCCCTGAAGAATTAATCGTGAATCCTGTGTACCGGCCTGCGCCCGCACCTGGCACGTCAAAGCTCCCTTGGCTCCATTATGATAAATAACAATTTAACGTAAAAATTAGTTTGTATTGCAATGATAAAATTTATTTTAATGTCTGTAAAAAATTTGAATAAAAATGTAATTAAATGCATGAAAAACATTGATTGTATAATTTATTTATTTATTTAGTTAGTTATTTATTTATTAGAGATTAAAAGTAACCACAAACAAACACAAATTCAATCTGAATATGAAAAGTTTATTTGAACAAATGTATATATAGAAATTGAATAAAACAAATACGAGGGGCGATTGATAAATAAGGTCTCCATGGCTGTAACTTTTTTATTTGTTAACCGATTTTCAAAATTCTTTTTGTATCTTATATTCACATTTGTCCTCTATGTAATGCACTATTCACTTTTCGACATAGTCCCCATCCCTTTCCACGCATTGTACCAACGCGTGACCAGTTGGGTGAACCCATCGAAGAGGAATTCCGGAGTTGTTGTCGACACCAGGATTGAATGGCAGCGTTTACCTCGTCGTCAGAAGCAACTCATGTCCCTTAAGGGGCTCTTTCTTCTTTGGGAAGTGGTGAAAGTCGCAATGTGCAAAGTCTTTCATTTTTGAACTGCAATTTTTCATCTTTGAACTTTAGGCGCTGCAACGCCTCTGGTGTGTGGTGACTCGTGTGCGGGCGAACGTTATCGTACTCCAGAAGAGGGTCCAAAGCTGCCATTCAATCCTGGTGTCGACAACAACTCCGGAATCCCTCTCCGACGGGTTCACTCAACTGGTCACGCGTTGGTGCAGTGCGTGGAAAGGGATGGGAACTATGTCAAAAAGTGAATAGTGCATTACATAGAGGACAAATGTGAGTATAAGATAAAAAAAGAATTTTGAAAATCGGTTGACAAATAAAAAAGTTACAGCCATGGAGACCTTTAATATAAATCGCCCCTCACATTGGTTCCATTTGGACTTTTGACAGGTATTAAGTTCAGAGTCGCTAGTATATTCGTCTTGGATGATTTCACATTTCACGAGTAAGTCGTTTAAAAGCAGTTCATTTGTATAAGTGTTGTTCAAGATGTCTCCCGTAGAATATCCTCTGGCTGCTAATTTCAGGTAATGTAGACAGTGATGACCGCATGTGTCAGACGTCTGATGTTGCACTATTTTCGTGTTGTAGATCCATTTTTCCGCGTGCATAAGCATGAACGGGTGGAATTGTGGTTGAGGAAACATTCCGAAAGAATCAAAGATGTATGCTTGTTTGCAGGACGGTATAAAAAAAAGCCACCCAGTGCGAGCCTGGCTTGCTGGAATCATCCGTATTAGCAATGAGTAAAGCTGGATGCAGAGGTTTGAGTTGAAGCATCAAGTCTTCCGGGAAAACACCTCTTGCCATAGTACATGTGAATGGATCTCTCTCGAGAGCCCTCCATAGCTCTTGCGTATCCATCGATCTTAATTTGTGAAATCGAAGCTCACGGTTCTGTCTTTATTGATTTCCAAGAGATTCTGATATTGACAATAAGCAATCAGATTCACCGAATTTGCTAAAGGTTCGGAAAACTGAACTTCAACGCTTAACGTACCGTTACGTATAAGGTTATATCTATCTGTATAATAATTCCTGTCCCCCGAAAGATCAAAGGCCAGAAACGTGTAACCAGATCCGTAATCGAACTGACTGATGTCAACATCTCTGTCTTCTTTCCAAATCCCCAATGCTTTCATGGAATGAACAAACTCTCTCAAGTATGCCCCTGAGGAAAAATTCGGCGTCAGAGGGTTTAGAGGAATTCCATGAGTATCCAATGAGAGGGAGAAGAAAAATAGATTGAAATGTTGAAAGTTGAATGGGTTCGAAGTAAAAGAACCATTCTGGGCTTCACTCGATGTAAATGCAAAAATCAACCGGGAGGGAATCTGACCAGTAATTAAGTTCTGTATGAAGTGATTTCTAGTACCAGTAGCAATACTCACTGACCTCATTTCAACACGTCCGATAGGGTAAAACGCGTTAGTGGTTTGCAGAGTCTTTGCATGTGCTAATAGTGTGGCTGTGTTAACTTTAACTCTCTCAACATCCAGCGTTGCTTTTCGGATTGTAATCTGATAATTTGGATTAGGTACATCAGACATAAGAGCAAAGGAGGGCTTACTTCTGAAAATCCGTAGAGTTTAGCAGCAATCGACACTGACGAAAGATGTCTAAATGGAGAGGGCCTTCCATGTAGTAAACGTGCGAGTTTACGTAACTTAAACCCGTTGTTTGTATCGTCAGCATTGTCCATTTTACCGCCTGTGTCTTTACTATGCGCAGCTGTTGTGAGCTGACTTTGTTTAGAAGTCTGACCATAGTTCAAAAGAGGTTCAAAATAAGCTCTGTATGGATATAAGTTATTACTATGACTAACTAACGTTATCACTTAGATAACAGCCGACTTGTGAGAAAAGGTTCACAGGACCTGTTTTATCACCAGCTGGTAACTGTCCATCTCCTTTGTTGATAACGACTTCTAAGCTTAATGTAGTTTGATCGAGATCCGTGTAAAAATCTGCCAAACCAGGTATGTAGAATTCAATAGGTCCGTCTTGGCTGATGATGGCTGTTGGTTGGTATCCTGTGACGTGTCGTTTTTCTTGTTGACCGCTCGTGTAGGGTATAGAAAAAATGTCGAGATCGCTGTTGAGACATTCAGTGCTCAGCTGGTGTATCATTGATGCCATGATTACGTATGTATTAGGCAAAAACTGATGATAAAGGTCGTATGTTTAAAATTGGCTTAGAACGTAATTTTGCAGGGCTTTTTGTTGACTTCTTCTGTTTCTTCCTCTTCTTCTTATGTTTCTTTTGCGTGTTTTTCAACTTTTTTGAACGCTGCACTCGACCTCTTCGTTTGTGTTCACTCTTTCGAAAGAACTCCAAGCTGTTGCCTCTGGGCCTTTTTACATGTGAATGAGTAAGGGAATGTTGAATTTCGTCTTTTAACATGCCCTCTGCCTCTCTGAACTCTAGCACCCATTTCCTGCAGGGCACTACCTCCAGCCTCATTCATTTATGATGACAATGACTGTTTGAGATTTTGACCGTGTATCACATCATTAAAAACGGAAACAACGCCCTTTAGGGCATGTCAACTGAGAATCTTACCCATGGATTTGAGTAAAGGTGTTGCAAAGCGAAACAGATTTGAAAACACTGAACCAATCCCATTGCCTCTCTGGAAAACTGACCCTCTAAACACTGGTAAGCCATTCCCTCTCTGGTTTAAATGGTAACGCGAGATTACTTCTTGGTTTGGATGATAGGGGATATGCATCTTGAAGTAATTGAGGAGGAGAGAAAAAAGAAATCAACCTCGCACTACAGTTGTTTCTTACGAAAATGTAATTTCACTATGGTTTTGCCTGTTAAAAACGAGAGCAAATCCCCATGGTCTGAATGAACCGCAATTTCAATCGTGTCTATGACGTTTTTACTTAAGGGAAAGTAGTCAGGTGAATGCAAAGTCTGATAAATCACTTCTCGTCTGGCATGTGAAACGGGAATAATTCGTAGGAGCGGAGCGAATGTGTTACCCACAACCTGCGGTTGTATGATGTCTGTATACAGATAATAACCATGTATGCCACGTGTAAGATCTATTGGGGTTGAACCCTCACCAATAACGAGCTCCAAGTCGGAAAGTTCAGCTTGTAAACCCAATGTGTAGCATAGACCCTCGGTAAAACTAATATAACGTCCTTTTGTGCATTTGAAATGAAAACATTTGTTAGGTGTGAGATTGATTTTGTAAAAAGCCTGTTCTTTCAATGGAATCAACTTAACAAGTGCATCAACAACATCCCTACGACTATCATAATACCCTTCGGGAATTTTTACGATGCACTGCTCTGGAGTGTCAGGTGGATCAAAAATAACACAACTAATAAACCCGTCATCTGTGTCATTAAGGGCATAGTAATAGGCGTTTTCAATTTCTTGTTCAGAAACCTATCAGGTATAAATCCAATGTTGACAGCTGTTGGGAAATTGGGTACCCCGTAAACAATACAAAATCATTAACCATCTTTGTCTTGATACCTGCCGTTCTAAAACTGTCTTTTAGAAAATCAATAGTGGCTACCCTACTTTGCAATTTGGTACTCTTAAATTCAAATATTTTTTGGTACAGGGGTGCCGACTTGAGATACCTTAATGTAACAGAAAAATCGGACACTCACTTAAACGGTAGGTTGTAATCCGGAGTTAGAGAGAAACGGTCCTCGTAGAATATATTTGGCAAAACATTGAACACCTTACAGAATTCGGGAGTGTGAAAGCGAATCCAGACATTCAGAGGCAAACTCATGGTGACATTTTGGTCTAAAGAAGTGTTATGGTAAAAGAGAACGTCTTTCAAATAGGCTTGTAACACCAATTCAACTTCAATTATGAAGGACTGGAGTGAAATTCGTACTGGTGAAACAATGTTGAAATCGGCTTGTTCATCTATGAGATAATCCTTAAAACCTATTTCAAAAGTGTTGTTTACAGCCGTAATGTTCTTGAAGAGGGCTGGGAAATATGTTTCCGATAAACCAACCTCCCATCGCCCCTGGAAATGTAGCGTCCTCGGCAGTCGTGTAATAAAAGGAGCTGTTGTATTGGAATGAATAAAACAGTAGGTGAGTTTGATGGTAACGTAACATAAAAATCAGTGTCTTCATACATGGTGGCTGTGCTCGGACCCAACTGTTGTCAATCGCCACTTGTCAAGCATTTAAAAGATCTATCTCTCGTACCCAGCTGTTCATACTGTCAGGGTAACCTTGCCATTTCAAAAGAGCTTCGCGAACACTGCGCCTCGTGTGCCAACGAATAATCTGTTCAATGTTAAAAACTTCAAGCTTTTTCACCTTTGTAACTCCTTGTCGTAGAATACACCAGAGATCTCGCTGCCATCGTAATCTTTAATTTTATAAATGATTTTTGAAACCTCAAACACCTCCTCGGTCCAGTTTGAAAGATAGCCTTTATCAAATATGTTTTTCACTTTCGAGATACGTACGTAATCACCAATTTGCAACCTTGGATTTGTTTGTGGTGCTGCTGTATAATAACTCTGTTGTTTCAACCACAGAGCTGGGGCATTTCGTTCATTGACATCAGCTGACGCCATACCCAGGGCTCTGTGATTGCGGTGGTTGCAGCTTAACACGAGATCAGGTAAGACATCGATGTATCTGTGTTTGTTGGTAAATGTAAAAAAACATCCTCGTTTTTAACGTACGGTTGAATCGTTCGATCGTAACAGTTTTCAAATCTGATTCTGTGGCGAAGAAATCGATGTTGAGTTCTTTAAAATAGTCTTGAATGTGCTTGTTTAAAAACTTCTTCCCTTTATCGCTGTTCACTTTTACAGGAACACTACTGATGTAAAAATTTTTTGAAAGGCTTTCAGAAGTTCAAGCCCAGTCTTCGTTTTTAGAGGAATGACCCACGCATAGCGCGAGAAAACATCGATGCAGGTAAGTAGAAATTTATAACCATCGTTCTGTTTTGACAGATTGGTTAGATCGACCAAGTCCACTTGAAATTGCTCAAATGGAGCATATACACGCATGCGATTACGTGGGTAATAATGACGCACCGGTATATGCAGTGTATAAGCTTTCACACCCCTTAACCATTCACGTGTCTCTTTTTCAGAATGACTTGTTTGTTTAGCTAAACCTTTCACACCACCAAAACTGGCAGCATTAGCGGGGTTAGAAAATGCATCATCCATGACCAAAATTTAAATTATGTAAAGAACACATCTGTATTTATTTATTTATAAACAGGTATATGAGAGTTCAGACCCACCCTTTTAGACAGCATTAGTCCCTACTCAGATGCACACTTGTCAATTGAAACAATGTAGCAATTAGTTAAAAATTAAAAACAAAACAATACACCTTGAAACAGCAGTAGTTTTATTTATAAGAAACTGTAAAAGGACTTGGAAAAAATTTGGTTGCCCGAGAAACAATGGTTAATTAGTAAATAGGTAATCAATTTGAGGTGCCTGTATACCAACCCCTACCCATTTAGGTGGGTACTTAAGGGCGTCAACAGGTGTTCACTTGTGAGACAGAATCACCTAAGTGGATTTTGCTGAGGGCGTCAGGGCCCCCCCCCCTTTATCTGTCACACTGGTACCAGGGGTACATCGGAGAATTATGAAATTAATTTTTTTTTCAGCCTTAGCCCATCTGAACGTGGCTGCTATCACGTGATTAATCAAGAAAAGATCTTCAGCCAGCTGTGTGACCCCACCGACAATTGGAAACCTGATCAAAAAGTAACCAAAAATGAACCTCAAAATCAAAGGTGAAAAACCACACCCAAAAGACCAAAAAAAGACCACCCCAAAACAGGACTACACCCAAAACAAGGACCAACGCCTAAAAAAGGACCACACCCAAAAAAGGACTGCACCCAAAATAGGACCACACCTGAAACAGAGGGCTAACACCCAAAACAAAGTGCCAACACCCAAAACAAGAACCACACCCAAAAGGACAAACCCCAAAAATCCACATCAGAGGGCCAGAGCATGACCAAAAAGGTAGAAAAGCAGAGACACACCCTGCCAAATAGTTCCGGGACAGAAAGCAAGGGACCTTAGCGCATTCCAGAGCAGGCTGAGAACAAAAAAAAAACTGTCGGTACCCTTTGACCTTTTGACAAATCACCCCCTCCACATTCCTTTGCGCCCCGATCAAGGCCTCTTCTACTGATGGTTTTATCATTTTGGGACAGATCTTAGATACTCGTCTCCCGATTTTCGACATTTCACTTTCACAAGAGACAATTTACGAGCAAGTTTTCAAGGTATGCACTTTAATGATCAGATCTCTTGAAGGGTAAATATAAACAGAATTTTTTAAACATAATCCTTCGCGACTACCGAATGCGACTGTTTTTCCTTAATTTGAGGAATTCTTCTCGCAGGTGTAATTCGACCGATGTTAGAAAATGAAGGAAATAGTTCCAGCATTTTATTTTTTTTGTATATTCTGAAGTTTCTATAGCCGTACGACTAAAATTCGAATATACAGAGTACTCAAAATACTTCTGTACTAAACTTCGAAGGCACATAGAGTAGATCAAAACAGTTTCTGCCAATGAACTGGGACTCGGAATTGCTTCGTTATTTCGATGGACAGTTCTGAACCTCGGGCAGAAACATTCCTTCATTTCCTCTCACGAAAAAGCAGGTAATAGGCTACCTACTCCTACAGATAGTAGTGGTTTAACCCGATGTGCGAGCCCAGTTTTTAAAGCAGGTAAAATAGGATTTTTGTGCGTCTTCATTGCCATTTCAGACCTGTGAATACAAATATCGAGTAGACTATGGAACATCTTAAAACAGCTGACGTGTATCTTGCTTATAGGGCAGCCGATGGAAACGCAGGACAAGTTGCCTATATGTGTCATGGAACGCTTCCAAATGAGTGGATACCGTCGCAGTTTTACACGTTTACATCAGCGTCTCAGAGTCGACGGTTCCTTTCAAAGGCAGATACATGATACAGGCCGACGTCGAACCCGGCGAACACCTGAAGCTGATGAAGACATTCTACTGCGAATTCAAAATTACGCTAGCACACGCGCTATTGCCTCCCAATAGGGTTCAGATGCCCTCCTTCCCAAAATAAACCCTGAGTACTGTCCCTACATATGCGTACTCATGTATCTCATACCTAGCATTCGCCATGAATTCGTTCTGGTTGTTGCAGGTATCTTCGTCACAACCAGTGATTTCAAGTTTAACTTGCTTGGCTTCGGACGATTTGACGGGTTCTTTAGTTATCCGGCTTTCTTCTACAGAAGAAACCAACCAACCCACCATGTATCCATGTTCACCTGGCTTTGACATGAAATCGTACCCTTAAAAAGAAGTGAAAATAAATATCATGAGTAAAACTGAAAAAAACACGGGGTTTATTTTTAAACAAATTAAGCAATATTTATTTGTGCAAATATGAAAAAAGGAAGGAATTTCTCATAACTGTGACAAGGTGAAAATGACGTATCGCGAATGGACGTTACGTCGAACCAAAATGACGGCTTGATGAAAAATTTGATGTGTTTAGCTCAAAAATGGCATCTACTGATTGTGTACGTTATCTGAAATAAATTTCTAATTTGCTTTTAAAATTGTAAAGCCCTTTATGAATCAACTTGTATAATTTAAATTCACCCAATTTGTAAAGTGACTGAAGAACGGTAATCGTTTGCTAAAGTAACGTCAGTTCTATTGCAAATTTAGGTATAAATCGCTTTTGAATCTGTCAAAGGCACTTTCTATTCCAATAAAAATGAAAGCCTTCATTAGAATGTTCTATAGTGTGCGAGTTTTTGTTGAAGAAAAATACAATCCCTGGTCGCTGTACGTAGAAGACAATGAAGCAAAGCTACTGCACATGTCCTTTGAGCTAGTTAGAGCAGATAGATGTCTACTCGCAGGAAAAAGGACTGATGATTTTTAAAATGGAATAGCAGACAAACGGTGACAGTTACTAAGCTATTCTTTCAGGCGATTAATTAATGAGGAAAGAAATTTGTTTTGGTACGTTTACTCTTTTGTGGACCGATCTTTTCGGATTGTACGTAATGGCCGCGAACGTCGATGATGCCAGCCAACTCTACCGTATTGTGTAATTTCTTATATAAGTGTTTTCCGTATTCGGATGAGTTGGCGGCATCGTTGAATGTCCGCGGTCGGCTATAAAAACTCCAAAAACGTGCAGGCCGTTAAGAATGTCATTATACACAATCCGAAAAGATCGGTCCTTAAAACAAGGAAACGTACCAAAACAAATTCCTGTCCTCACACATTATCCTTCTACAAAAATAACATTAATAACTACCACTGTTTGCCTGCTATTCTCTTTGAAAACCGTAGTCCTTTTTAGGACACTTTGTAGTTAATTAGTTAGTTAGAGCGTCCGTCTAGGTCCCTGGTTCGCTACCAGGCAGTGAATTTTTCTTTCTTATTTTCATTTACAATTGATTACATCTGAGATATGGTGTAAATTTCACTTATAAGTTTTTTTTACATATAGAGGATTGCTGTTTTGAACTCCGTTTTACTTGCTTGAAGCTGTAATTGACAGTACGGGTATTCGTTAACGATGCTTCATCAGTATCTTTTTATTATTGTACATGGTGGTTATAATTAAACTGTCCTATTTAACCAATTCTAGACAGGAAAATATTTATAGTACGGGTACCAGGCTCGGTAGGAATCATCTCCAGATTATGAGCCACAATATTTGCATGGTTTCTGATTATCAGGTGAACAGCATGTGCCTCTCTGAAGAGAAGCATATCAAGAGTGGCATGGAGATTCTTCGTGCAGCTTGCTATCCTACGCTTCCAGAAAGTCCTGGATACTGATAGGCGCCATTTCGAGCACACTTCGTAGTCTGATGGGCGCTATAAATTCCAGGCAAATTGTATGATATTGCAACGCATTATAAGTGTTTCAATGGAATTGCTTATTGATTACGGTTCCTGTTCGTGCACTCGTTCGTTTTCTAAATAAGACGGTCAAATAGGGAAAGTTTAATGGGGTCTATGCATATTTTTTTTTAAATATTATAAAATTAAAGAATATGTATTCTAAGATAATACACAAAAATTTTCGATTCTCAAATCCTTACAGTTTTTTTTTTTCTAATTCATTTTTATAGGTTAATACTTACTAAAATGTCACTTAGCCTCACTCACTAAAATGTCAGGATGCATTATATTGGGTAGCAATTTGTTGCATCATCCGGGCATTTTATACAAACGAAACGCTAGGAGCCAATTTAAGGAGCGCTAAATTGAAACAAACGTGACGTAAGCTTGAAGCAAACTAAGGATACGTTGTATTGGGTAGCGATTATTCTTCTGTGACGCAAATTTGACGTCAGAGACTGTAATGGCTTCAAAACATTATTTATCTCTGACGTCAAATTTGCGTCACAGACGAACAATCGCTACCCAATATAACGTAACCGAAAGGCCGCTCCAAAGAATCAGATGACCTATTTGCTTAATAACAATGGTTGATAAAATTTCTCGCATGTCTTCGTCAATCCAAAAAATTTAATGAAAATACTCAAATTGTACACTATCCTACTGTATTTCTTCTTGTATATATTTAAAACGTAATTTAAAATCATATTTTGTACAACCTTAGATATTTAGTCTTTTACTGTTTTAAATTTTTAATTGATTTTCTTTGTATGCTTGTTTTGAGTCGTATGCCTGACACTTGCTGTCATTTATGTTGAATTTGTTTAGCCCCTTCTAACTGTATAAATTATTTTTTACTCCCTGTGAGTGCATTAAATAAATAAAAAAAATAAATAAATACAGGGTAAATACAAAAATGAGCCCCCCCCCCCCGTTCTTATTTTCGTAACCGAAGTAGATATGTCAATTTTGATGAATCCAATGAATAGGAAGTTGTGAGTGACCTATCCCATGGTGCACTTTTCATCATCCCAAATATGCAAATTAGGACACATTCAAATCCTATCTTAAAAACCGTAACAGATACACGAAAAATTCCAATTGAAAACTTGTTCAGCATGGAATTCCGAACAAAACAAAAAAAAATTCAAAAATTCGATGAACGGATCACCAACAATTACATGTTAAATTTATTAGTTACCTCCCTATGCACTTAACAAAGACATTTGAAATGTTCAACATGCAAATCAAAAAATCACCAAAAATTACCATAACATTCACTTTCATGAAGAAAAGCAAATAAAAGGCATGTGTTAGCATACACAAGACAAACAATTTCAGGATGGCAAACTACACTGTTTGTGATTGTTGGTGATCCGTTCA
Source organism: Rhysida immarginata (assembly GCA_023313115.1). Classification (NCBI taxonomy): domain Eukaryota; kingdom Metazoa; phylum Arthropoda; class Chilopoda; order Scolopendromorpha; family Scolopendridae; genus Rhysida; species Rhysida immarginata. The sequence continues at coordinate 516,136 of JAHWFO010015202.1, forward strand.
TCGGATTTTGGAAAAAAAAATTTTTGTTTTGTTCGGAATTCCAAGCTGAACAAGTCTACTATTGGCATTTTTCGTGTATCTGTTACGCTTTTTAAGATAGGATTTAAATGTGTCTTAATTTGCATATTTGGGACTCAAAATAAACGGGGGGGGGGCTCATTTTTGTATCCACCCTGTATAAAACTTTTAGAAAGTTATATAAATTAGGAAAGAAATAATTAACTTTCAAATTATTAATTATAACCTGATTTAATTTCCTAATTTATCGACATATCTGCTGGGGTTGAAACAACTTTTTAAAATAAAACCCATGTAATAAAAAATCCATTAAGATGAAAATGGATTTTGAAAATAAAACTTTATTATGAACGATTGCAAGAACTGATTAAACACTTATAAGAATCACTTGCACTTAATATCTGGATATATTTTAATAATTTTTCATTTTGCTGAAATTGGTCGAGAAACAGTATATGATCGGCAGCCATTTTGCTTATTGTCTAATGGCTTGAAAACGTAATTTTATCTTCTAAGCGCATAATTGCTACCCAATACAATACACACTATAATCACACCGAAGCCAACGAGATTGTAGATTAGCCGGCCAAGTGGCCGAGAGGGCTAGGGTGTAGGCTTTCTAGTTCTCGAGTCCGCCTGGCCGTGGATTCGATTCCCGCCGTGGGCATGGATGTTTGTGTTTGTCCCTGGCTGCGTACTTGTATAAAAGGCGCAAAATGACCTAAGTAGTCGACGCCTAAATTTCTAGAACCCTAGATTGTAGATTATTTTAAAAGTCACCTGACCATCGGGGTCCGGGCAACAATTCATCCTTCATTGTTTCTAATAAACGAAAAAATGCTGATTGTTGAAATCCAAGATGGAGACAATGAAGGATGAATTGTTGCCCAGACCCCGATGGTCAGGTGACTTGAGTGCCCTGGCCTGTCTCTCGTTGGCCTCTCGTAATCACCCCATGTGACTCACAAATCAGCACGGCAGCTCTGAGGGTGAGTTTTTTCCATGATCATCAATTTTTGTCTGCCAAGATCATTTCAAGGTAAGCAAAACTGAAGTACTGGATTGAGAAATACGTCTATGAAAGGTAAACTTACTTGATTTATATGTTAAAAATAATACCATCCACTTCAGTATAATTGCATCGCGATGTATATCATTATAACCAGCTACGTATGTTTACGTGATATAGTAATAGCGCATAATAACAACAACAATAAGAAGAAGAAGAAGAAAAAAATAAGAAGAAGGAGTAAAAGAAATTAATCCCCCCGAGGAGAGTATAGGAAAGTAGCAGAAACCCCGAGTTCATATATTTTTACCCCCTTATCTGCACTTTTTAACCCCCTAACTTTTTTTTTTAATATCAAAAAATAAATTTTCTCAAATGTAGTATTTAGAAAATACCGGGTGGGCAAGAAATAACGTGAGGTGCTAGCGAGAATTCTATTAGGCCAAATGCAGTACATTTTGGTGCATATACTTAGTGGAACATGCAATTTCGATTTCTGAAAAAAAAAAAAAAAAAAAAAAAAGTACCAAAAGTCGCCATAGGGGGCGCTTATTTCAAGAAAACAATGAATACATTTCCATAAGCGCGTTCCGTGTTGAGCAATCATGACAATAAAACGCAAGGCTGAGGATTTCCCATCATTCACGAACGAATGACCGACGATGACGCTTACTGTGCCTGACCGGGCATTATTAGTCAAGTTGTTTTATCAGAAGAGCGACAATGCAAGTGCTGCCCGATGAGCATAACTAACTTACGGAAAATGATTGAACGATTTGAATCTACCGGAACTCTAGGAGTGCAACCAGGCCGGGGACGCAAACGAATCAGGCAGCAACACGTTGAAGAAGTTGCAACTGCTGTTGTGGAACAGGAGATGACTACTGTGCAGGGTACCAGCAGTGCACACGCAATAGCACGCCAAACAGATATCCCATATTCGACGATGAGGAAAATATTGCATGAGATATTGACATTTTATCCCTATAAACTCACACCTGTTCAACAATTGCTTCCTGGAGATGAACGTACCCGAACTGACTTTTCGTTGAGATTTTTAGCATGTATGGAAGTGGTTGATGCATGGCCATGGCAAATTTTATGGAGTGATGAGGCACATTTTTATTTGAATGGTGATATCAATACCCACAACTACCGCATTTGGGCTGCATCAAATCCACAAGTGTGTCTGCCAACTCCTATGCATTCACCGAAACTAACAGTATAGTGCGGTTTTACTGCTTCTTTCATCATCGGCCCGTACTTTTTTGAAGAAATCCGTCCCCGTGGACCGGTGACTTGTTCCGTCAATTCTGCCAGGTATGCCGATATGCTTGAGAATTTTGTGATACCACGATTGCAGGAAAAGGTTTGTCTGGATTCTACCATTTTTATGCAGGATGGTGCGCCACCGCACATCGGACGTCAGGTACAGCAGATCTTGCGAGAACGTTTTTCAGACAACAGAATAATTAGTCGTGCATTTCCCATGGTATGGCCATCCAGGTCGCCTGATCTCAACCCTTGTGATTTTTGGTTATGGGGATATTTGAAAAGCCTTGGGTATCAACCTTAAAGGATCAAATAACGTTACATATCAGACTAATTAATGCAGATATGCTGCGAGCTGCCGTAGAAAATGTCGTGTACCGCATGCAGCTATTGGAACAGCACACTGGTGGTCATATTGAAACACATTTGTAATTAAAAATAAAACATTGTTTATTGTTGTTACTAAAGTTGGTTTGTACGGTATTTGTTCATTTGACAATTAGGTATTCATTATTTTCTTAAAATAAGCGCCCCCTATGGCGACTTTTGGTACTTTTTTAGCAGAAATCGAAACTGCATGTTCCATTAAGTATATACACCAAAATGTACTGCATTTGGCCTAATAGAATTCCCGCTAGCGAGCTCTGAAGACCTCACGCTATTTCTTGCCCAACCGGTATAAAAGATCTAACTTCTTTCTTTTTCATCATTTCCGATCGAATGATATATCACATGCCATTTGTTGCCATAGTCCTAAAGACCAAGTGACTGCAAACCCCAAGACTCCGACCCCACTGGGACAATTTGGTCCAAATTTCATAATAATGTAGATCTTGCATAGAGGCATCTCCACACCGAATTTCACTCCTTTAAATACCTATATACCAGAAGGACATACTCCAACTATATATCAGATACCTCTCTAACTCCCATCCCCGTAACTCCTAACCCCAGTGGGCCAATCAAAACCAAACTAAATAGTGAAGAAGGACATGCTCATGGTAAGCTTTGCTCTGAATTTCAACTATCTGCATGAAAAATGTAGAAAATATGAAGAGGATAGACGTAAATGTGGTTAAAACACGTAAATACATGTGATGAATCTGGTTTGACCCTTTTCGTCTGTAAATCCACAGCTAATAACACGTGGAAATATGCAGCTGCATGCTCGTTAAAGGCCCAGTTCTGCCTTGTTTACGAGAAAGACTGAAAAGTCACCTGATCCAGCACCTCCTAGAAAGAAAGCCTCACAACTGAAACGTCACATATTGTTACATCATCATAATTCGATCATTGTTGATCGTATTTCTACCAATAGTAAGCCCTAAATTTGGTCGACTTATAATGATGTAATAATGTATGACTTTTCAGTTGTAAGGCTTTCTTTCTAAGAGGTGTTGCCTGATCCTCGTGGTCTTAGCAACAATGCAATCTTCATCGTCTTCATCTTGGATTTTAATAATCAGCGTGCTTTCGTTTGTTAGAAACAATGAAGGTTGGATTGTTTCTCAGAGTCTGATCTTCAGACCCCGATGATCAGCTGACTTCAGTGCCCAAGCCTGTCTTTCTCGTTGGCCTCGTTTACCGACTTGTGACGTCCCGACTAAATTATAAAATTGAGCTTTTAAAATGTTGTTTTTTTTTAATGTATGAAAACAATTTCACGAAATTTTTATATTTTTTGTTTGCCTTTAGGGTCATTCCATGAGAAATCGACCAATTGGAAATAAATGGTTGCTCAACAACATCAACTGTACATCTAAAGTAAGATTACGTGAGTAAGAAATTATTTAGACTAGCAGCGGCATCCTTGGAGAGGTCCATCCATTGTGAGCCTTTAAAAAATTTGTTTTCGAATTTTTATTAAGAATTTTTACTGTATTATTTTTATTGATAATGAGCATAAAGTGATGATGCAATGACAGAACATTAAAAAGGCAGGTCTATTGATGAGGCAAAGGAGTCACGCGTGTCTTCCTTGAGCTCCCTATCAAATGTCCACACGACAGGCAAAAATCTGTGGCTCTGGAAAGGAAAGAGAAAGAACGAGTATTGGCCAGAGAAACTCTGCAACTAAAACAGAAAAAGCTATACGGGCATTTGAAACATCTGAACAACGGGAGTTTCGAATACAGCAAGAGGGTATAAGAGCTTCTACGTCAAGGGCAAGAAAAACTTCGGTCTAAAGTATCCAGTGATGTTCCCCGTCAAGTCCCGTTATATCACCTACAATTCCTGTCTTTCGGATTTTTCTTAGAATGGATAGCCTCTTCGTTCTGTGTTTTATTGATTGGGTTATTATTTAACCAATTTGGAGTTATAATTGAACTTCTTGAGATTGTTCTGTTTACCTACAAGTATAATTATCCCGGGCAACGCCGGGTCCTCTGCTAGTATTAAATACAACAGCCTGTATTAAAAAAAAAACAACGTCAAATTCCATGACCATTCGGTGAAAAAAGGAGCGAAACAAACGAGGAGAACAAATGCAGTCTCAAAAATAAATTGTAATGGCGGAATGGTACATTCATGGCCCAAATGAAAAGACTACGATTATATCTATCGAATATTTTGATTACAGAATATTTGACATACAGTTGATGTGTAACATGACGCCTAATTGATAATGATGCACTGATCAACTCCTGGGTTGCACACGGATCCTTTTTCCACGGTGTTCTGCACTTCCTTGTCGGAGGTGAACCGATGACCTGTCACTGATATATTTTAAGGGCCGAAAATATGGGAGTCACATGGGGAGATGTCGGGGCTATGCGGAGGATGTTTGAGGACTTCCCATTGAAATATTTCCAGCAGGTGGAGGGTCTTCTTGACTACAAGTGACTTAGCGTTGTCCTGGAGCAGCACTATCCATTTCGAGAGCTTCTCTCTGCGCTTGTTTTCGATGGCCCATTTCGGTTCTAGCCAGTCGAGGAGTACGGGTCCTTCTTCGTCGAAAACGAAACTGATCAACACTTTTCCGGCCTTCATGGCAGAGTGAGCTGTTTTGGGACGTGGGGAGCCGGGATGACGTTACATCTATCGACAAACATATTTACCAACTTTCATTAGATACAACGGCGCTACAGCGAAAGTCTCCTTTTCATTTGGGCGCACAATTCGTCTCAATGAAGAGGAGGCCATTCATAACATTTTATTGTGTTGGGGTCGATGAGATGAACGCTTCTGCCATTTTTTCTTTTTTTTTTAAAAAATACGTCAATGCATAATTTAAGGATCCCTCTAAGAACGAATTAATAAATAAATTCTGTCGCGGTGGGGGGGGGGGGGCGTTAATAACTCCAAAACGGCTCATCAGAAGTCATTTAAAAAAATGAGAAGGCTCTCGGATGCCTTAATGAGAGGAATCCGTACATGTTGGTTCGCTGGTTTGAACGCTAAAGACATTTTTTAAAAAAGCTTAACCAATTGATATAAAAAAACACGCCAAGGCACAATTTAAGGTACCCTCCATGTATGTGTAATTTTTATTCGGTTATGCTCTTAGCCGTTTCGGAGCTGCACAAAATTGGTCACGTACCTACATACCAATTTACATACCAAAATTGATACATATATACAGACGGAAACCTTTTCAATTTTCAGAGCCAAACAAGTACTTACTTATGAGTTTGTTATTCGACCAGGCTCAGTTTTCGCACTGTTTTTGTGACTGCTTTTGTTCTCGTTTGTTTTGCTGCTTTTTTTTTGGCAGATTGGTCATTAAATTTGACGTTTTTTTATACAGACTGTTGTATTTAAATAACTTAGACACTATTATATATAACAGGAAGAAAATTATATTATATAAACAAGATATAAAGTTTTCAATATTTAAGGTTTTCAATTTTATTCAATATTTTCGAGTACTTATTTATGACTATTTTTTATACGTATTTGATCCCCCAAATAAAACTTACAGGTTTGGTTGTGCACTAGAAGACGTACGAAAAACTACTAGAAGAGGTTTTGTATCTTGGTCAAAAAAAAAATTAAAAAATAAATTTTATCTGGTCCCCCTTTTGAGATATTTGACCTTAAATTCGGCAAAAATGGAAATTTTCCCAACTTTGAGCTCGGATAAAGGAGAAACTGTGCCAAATCTAAAATTTTTTTCTTTACAGCTAATAACCACCCTATCCATAGTATTCACATAAAAATTTACAATTTTAAATTCCATTCCCAAGTTACCTTAATATGTCGTCAAAAATGAGAATTTTGCTCGCGAATATTGCTGATTTCAAGGTCGATTAAATCAAGTAACGAGAAAATTTTTTAAACATTTCTGTATACTTTCTTTTACGATACTGGAAACCAGAACGGATTTTTTCAGAATCTTATACGGGAGTAAAATGGTAGCCACTTTTAAAAACCCCTGAAACTCCTTTTTTTTTTTTGCTTATCGCGTCGAGAAACAATGCGTCTAGAACCAAGATAGCTGAAGATAAAAATTAAATAAAAATTGTTTTGTACTTTTGATTGTTAGGGTTAACCGTGGTTTAAAAATAAAAAAAAGCTGAAATGGTCGAGCACCCATTTATTTCCAAATTGGTCGATTTCTCATGGAATGACCCTAAGGGCAAACAAAAAATATAAAAATTTTGTGAAATTGTTTTCATACATTAAAAAAACAACAACATTTTACGGTCTTATCGGGCTTAGACTGACCATACATTTATTTTGTGAAGAAAGGTATGCAATAAGAGAAACTTTCTTAATTTTTAAATTTCTTACCATCTTTCAGAATACATGCAGTTCGGACGATATCGTTGAGCTCTGCAACGTGATTCAATTCAATCAATGCCAAGTCATCAGAAATCTTACGCTTTTTAGTTTTAATACTTTTCACAAAACCGGGATGCCGAATGATGTTGACAGCATAAAACGTTTGTTCCTTCCCACTGAACGTAGTTAGGTGCTCGTCGCCTAAAACAATATACACCTGAAAATAAAAATGTATTTTATTGTCTTGGTTTGGGAAACTTATTCCAAGAAAAGTTTTGTAGGAAATATAAACGGGACTCACGTCTTCTTCACGTAGCTGTTCGTCGTTGGTGTCCGTTACACACTGTGCTGAAGTTAGCACCCACTTTTGACCGATGAGAACACCATTGCAGGCAAACTTGGTTCTGTATGTGGTGGCATTTTTAGCGAGAATGGCTGCCAGCCATGGCCAGCTACCCAGTCTGATATTGCCGTCCTCGAGTTTCTTCAAGCCGTAGTTTTCTTCCGACAAATGGCCACATTTCTCTGGTGGAGGGGGCGGTGCTTCAGAAAAGAACATCATTAAAATGAAAAGTCAGTATCAGTTTTCAATGTAAACGCTTTTGAAAATGTAATATCGCATTTATACAATAAGTTTACTTACGTTCTTCTGTGCCATTTCGAATGATGTCCATAATTTTAGAAAAATCATCAAATTCCTTTAACTTAAACAAATGCTCATGGACTGGTTTGGATGACATTTCTGCCAAAAGATCTTCATGTGCTCCTTGACCAATTGCAACAGTATATATCTCAAAATCTGAAAGTTATTATAAACAAGTGATAAAATATGCTGAAAAAATAAGCATAAGAATTTTGCTTTTAAGAGCATGTAATAATTTGAATGACGAAGACTGCATGTAAACAACTGTATTCATTTAGGAGATACATGTAATGAAATTATCTTTTTTGAATATAGCATTTCGAAAATCGAAAATAATATTATATAAGGTTTCTCGCCATTCTCCATACCAAATGCTGCCATTTGAAATATTTTAGCTGTTTAGACTGATTTCAAAGACATTAACGCCACTTAAGCTCATGAAGATTCTCTATCGAATTAATGAAACAGAATTTGAAAAACTTAAATACTTTTAGGGAAATCATAGGACACACAGATAGACAGTATTATAAAACAAACAAAAAATAAATATAGGGTGTTCAAGAAGAACGTCCTTACGTCACGTGGACAAGACAAGTAATAAACGGAAACGATATGTAGAAATAAATAACGCCAAGATAATTTTATTACGCAGTGGAAGAATGAGAAAAAAAGATACGCAAGCACCGACGAAAGCAATTTGAGACTGCCTATAAGCAAAATTAATATTAACAGTAATAAAATAATCGTTCAGTAAGGGGTTCATAGTGCTGTTTCTATCGCCTTAAAAAATGGCTACACAACTTCTACCTTCTCCCGGATTCTCCAACGAAGAAAACTTGCCCTCTCCAACCCTAAACTTCCTCACCCATCCCCATCCAAGAAATGGGTGTCCTTGCAATTCATCAGCCCTCAATTTTACCGCCTTTCCGCCTTCCTCTCTTCACTCGGCCTCCAAGTTTCCTACCGCTCATCGACCCCATGCTTTCGCTCTCTTAATCCACCCATCCAAACACACACCGACAAATTCTCCCGTTCCGGAGTTTATAGATTAAACTGTGGATTTTGCGATAAATACTATATAGGCCTATCGACCCGCAATTTCAATAAACGATTTAAAGAACACATGGACTCCTACAAGAAACAAGATAATAATTCACACTACGCGATCCACCTTGCCCGCACGGGACATGCCCCCCAAGAGCAAAGTGAAATCATGACCATTCTCCATCTATGCAACGACCCATTCAAGACTGCCACTCTCGAAGCCATTGAGATCTTTAAAGCTAAAACCTCCTCTCCAGATCACCTCCTCAATTGCCAAACCGTTTTTGATATTTATTCAATTTTAAATTCTTTATCCGATATCTTGTAATTTTTCAAATTTGTATATTCACTTTCCTTTCCATTTTTTATTAATACCTTAGTTTACGTTAACTCCGGATGAGTCTTCTTCTAGGTCCGCGTTTTCAATTTTGTTTGTGTTATGACATTTTTTCCTTTATATTTCAATTAACTTTCCTCTCAAGGTTTCCTTATAATTTCATTGTTATTGGTTCCTTATCCAACCATTCTCCTTTCAATGTCGCCACTGTACAATTTATATTATTTACTATTTGTTATTTCTTCATCCAATCATGTTCACATTCTGTACCATATTTTCTGTATATAAAGGCTTATGTCCTCTTGTGTGTATCCTTGATAAAGCCGGGAATAAATGGCGAAACTAGTCGGAAACTCTGTTCTCCCTTTGTTGTGTTGTAAAGTCTCTACCAATTTTATTTATTAGTAATAAAATATTCTTGAATTAACAACTGAATGAATAGTCAGACTTGAAGGACCCGCAACTCGCGAATCCACTCGACGAGATGCGGGGAATAAGGAGAATAACGTATTCACTTCACAAAAACAAATATCGAATTAAGAGAGCCAATTTTCCGATGTGCGTTTGATTTTCCCGTGCGAAATTTCGTAAAGCACTGAAATTGCCAAAATGTAAAACACTAACGTTCCAACAAAAAAAAAAACTATCACAAACTTAACTAGAGTAATGCTATCGTTAAGCTGGGACAATGTACAGTACGTAGACTTTAGCAAATTAATCTTTAACAGACACTGTTGTTAATAGCACTGCCATAGACGTAGATTCCGCCAATGGTTTCAAGAGAATAGGCGGATAACCCGAATGGAAAAATTCCGACAATGTCACTGGGAATGAAAATCAATCTCGTCAATTCAATGAAACAGCGGGCGGGGAAGAAAAAGGAAATTCAATGCTACCTCGCTCGTACACGCAATACGTATACGTATACCTTTCCGACTTTGAAGACTCTTTTCCTTGACGAGGTAACTGGCCGTTTTGCGTATGGCCGAGAATCCTCGCTGCCTTCGTTAAAGCGTGAGGTATTTTTGTCTTTCAACTCAACTGACAAGTGAGTTGAGAACCTCCTCGCGCGCGGAAGTGGTTGATTCTCCCCGTCGCTGGAAGTTACCCTTTTCGTTCGTTCGCGTATGGGTGTATTTGCGGATGATTTAGTGGGCATCGTTGGATGTCCGCATTCGGCCATGATGGCACCAAACATGCAGGCCGTTAAGAATGTCATTACAGCAGCAGTCCGAAAAGATCGGTTCGCAAAACAGAAGGAAACATACCAAAACAAATTCCCGGCCTCTCACATTAATCTCCTGCAAGAATAACTTAATAACTGGCACCATTTGCCTGCTATTCCATTTTAAAAAAGCCTAAGTCATTTTTAGGACTGTGTTTGGAGTATTTCCATTTGGTGTATAATGGTGACTTAGAATAATTTTGCCAGCCTTCTAATTTTGTCTGAATGTTTATTGCAGTTCTAATGCGCATGTTTGTTTGTTTGTTTGTTTGTTTGGTATTAACGTCTTTTTCAGCTGATATGGTCGTTTCAGGACGGCGTTATAGGGGCCGCAAATTTTGCCTCGCAAGGGTTCTTTTACGTGCAGCCCGCAAACGACTACAAGGGCTTTACTTCCCTTCTGAAGGATTTTCCACATGAAAAGGTTCATTATCTCCAGTTCATGATCATTTTTAAAGATTTTCAAGAAATTGTTAAGTACTAAGAACTCTCAATTCTCATAAAAGCCTGAATAACAGGAATTCTATGCATTGTTACAAATTGAAACTTATCTATATTGCACGAACTTTGCCTTGTATTGTTGGTCATGAGATATATATTCTTGATCCCTGCATAGTGTTGGTGAATTGCGTTTTGTTACCATTGTTGATACCTATTGTTGCACAAACTTTTCCTTGGACTTTTCCTTGTTGCACAAACCTTTTCTCCTCGTGACAACCGTATCACCTAATAAATCTTTCGTTGGAATTCTCTCCCCCACGCTCTGCATAGCCTATGCACAAAGCTTCACCACTATCTGTGCAATAATGCGGACAGCAGCGCGCGCAGAAATGGGGAATTTTAATTATAACAACCCGGTATGTTGGTGCACAAAACTAAAAGGCCTCAAGATCGTAAAAAAATTTATACGAAGTTCGGAATCGTTTTGAACCTACCTCTTAGATAGGAAAAAAATGGCGTTTAAACTGGATGATCACTCGTCACTGCAAATTACACGAGCACACAAGACCATTCTCTCTTAAATCCAAAATCCTTGTTACAACAAATGTGCACAAGGGTCCCCAGTAACCAACGACATCCTTGTCCTAGTTTCGTGGTTACTGTTCCAGTTTCTTAGAAATGTTTCCAGAAAATGAGTTAATGATATTATTTGAAAAAAATGGAAATAAAAATTCTGCGACCTGGATTCGAACCAAGAACACCGATTATCACGCTCGACGCCTCTACCAATTGGGCTATAAGAGAATGAGGACAACTTGCCTGGAAATTTCAGCTTGCATTTTCCAATTGTTTTCCACCTTAGAGAGTCTGCTAAACTAAAGAGGGAATCATTATTCCACTGAAGGGCAAAGCCAAACTTCGATTGTTGATGTGAAACATTTGTCAAAGCCAAGCAACAGTCTATCAAGAAAGTATAAGACCACCAACAAAAGTAACGTAGCTCACATTCTAAATAAATCAAATATCTCTGCGATGCTACATGACTATACTACCTCAGAAATTAGCAATGTTTACGAGAAAATTATATCACGTGGATATTGTAATTATAAAATGCAAAAGTAATTCTACAGCTGTAAATATAGTATAAGACCATCCTCCCTTTCTCATCTTTGACACAACATTAAAAACTTTTCCATTTGAATATTTAATTAGGAAAACTTAGACAGTAGTTAGATTTCACTGTTTTAAGTGTTCTTGTGACAGAGATTAATCATGTCTCGTGGAACAAAGCTCTCTGAGTCAGAAACTTGAAGCATTCACTGTGGCAAAGCAGAGAGGCAAATTGCGGCGATAGTTAATCGCTCCAAGACTGTTGTTCACAAAGTATTAATGAAATAAGATGATTACAACACAGAAAAACGCAAAGGACGGAAGAAAACATAACTCGTAACAACCGTCGATTGCGACTCTGGCAACAAGGCATCAGATGTCGACAAGGGAAATTGCTTACGAACTCTCAACTCCAGTGAGCCATACAGCTGTTTGGAAAAGTTTGCGAGACAATGCAAACATAAAATTCGCCAAATTGAGATCAAAACCTCAATTGTTACCGGACCATAAGAGCGCACGTTTGGATTGGGCAAGGAATGTAATCTCCTGGAAAGAGAAATGGAAATCGGTAGTGTTCTCTGATGAGAAAAAATTTAATCTGGACGGCCCCGATGGAAATAGCTGCTACTGGCACACGATTTGCGACAAGAGCCAAGCGTGTGAATCAGTCGACAACAAGGTGGTGCTTCGGTGGTGATTTGGGGTGCATTTGCATTCGATGGAAAAGCAGACCTTGCTGTAGTAACACAACGGATGAATTCTTTAGTGTATCAAGAGATGCTGTATGAAAACAAATAGTGTTTTCAACAAGATAATGCCCCTTACCATGTGTCGAATTCATCGAAGGAGTGGTTTCGTCAACAGCATATCACGCAGCCCAGATCCTAATCTTATAGAGAATGTGTGGGGTGTTATGGCAAGACGAGTTTATGCAAGAAATCGACAGTCTTTGAGTTGACGAATAAGATAATGGACGAGTGGGATAAGCTGGAACCTGAACTGTTTCACAAGTTGGTAGACACCATGCCAAATCGAGTGTTTGAGACAATCTCTCGATATGGTGGCTCTACACATTATAAATAACTCAAATGCAACATAGATGTGACAAAAATTGTCACAAAAATGCCAAATATCAACAACGGTTCTTATTAAAACTTTACAGTAAAAAAGTGTTAATTTATGTTATAATTTATTTTATCATGATTCACTGATGAGAAATATCATTAAATATCATTGTACCAAACATGTGCATCACAAGAAAATTAATAAACTTGTTTGGCTTATATAGATTGTGAGCTACATTACTTTTGTTGGTGGTCTTATACTTTCTTACTGTAAACTGCCACTTGTCTTACGTGTTAGAGGTAGAAGACGTGATATCTTCATTTGTATGTTTTCTTACGAGCTAGAGCAGTTTTGATTGAATATTTAAATTGGTCGTTACCCATTTAACTTCCCCCCTCCCAAAAAAAAACAAAAAAAACATTAGATTCTTTTTTAGATTCTTCGTGAAAGTCTTTAAGTGATTCTCTTTGCAGATTGAACACCAGTGGATTATCAATCAGTCAAGAAAATAACTCGTAAAACGATTTCCAAATATGCTGAAAAGAAGCATATAAAATGTTAATTTACAATTTGATATACTTCCCAAATTAGCTAATGTTTACTATAGATCTAACATTAAGTAGCTATTTTAACAACAGGCCTAATATTAAATAGCTACTTTTATCAATTAGTAGGCCTAACATTAATAGGCAATAAGCCTAATAGCAATTACTTAATGGCCAAAATAGGCTTAACATCAACTGGTATCAATAATTGTAGGCTTTAAAGGAATTAACTATTAATCAACAAATAAAGGAGAAAACACTATTTCACAAAGAAATTTTAATCATACGGATGTACATTTCAGTAGCAAAGCTACCTTCTTCAGCGTGATGTCAGACCTCTGATCACCCAGAGGATAATCTGGTATGATGCAAAGGCTCGACAGTCGAACAGTGAAGTGTACATTTGTTCAGGTGGGACGTAAGCAGCGCTTACACGATTCTCACCCTTCCGGAATAAATTCCACATGAAATACATAGAAATAGGCAAGAACCTGACTAACCCAAAGAGGTCTTTCACATTATGAAAAAAAAAATAATAAGACTGACGATTGATGCAAAGGCTCGACAATCGACAATCAACAATCGAACAGTGAAGTGTACATTTGTTAGGATGGGACGAAAGCAGCGCTTTCACAAAGCTCATCCAACCAGAATAAACTCCAAATGAAATACACTGAGGTAGTCAAGAAGCCTAACCAACCCAAGCGGTCTTCCATATTATACAAAAAAGAAAATAAGATTGACGATTGTCAGAAACAAAATACAAACGAAATAAAAAAAACACAAGGAGAAAGAAGATTATCACATGTTCCAGTAGTCCGGGAAAGAGACGTTGCTAATATCTTCAAAATTGACGTCAAGAACGTGCCTCGGTTTACGATACTTTGTATGCCAGTTCATGTTTCAATGAGTTCTTCAGTATTCCATTCACAAGTTTATTGTCGTGAGTCTTCATCTTCTCTATCATAATCAAAAGGAGATCCTGTATAAACTTTCCGATATGGGCCATGTTTAAATCCATGTGAATGGATTGGTTTTTCACCGTCCTTCTGTCCAGCGTATATCTATACAGCAAGATCGACAATCGAACAGTGAAGTGTACATTTGTTAGGATGGGACGAAAGCAGCGCTAGAATTAGCTCAGCTTATATAGTGAGAGATTTTACAAAACAACCAATCAAGAAAATGTACACAATCACACAATAACAATTAAGAAGTTGCCCTCTCGGGTCAATTATCAATAGGATTTTTACACAAATGCTTAGTTACGCCCTTCCAATCCGCGATCATCATAGGGCCTGAGTCATTCTTGAGAAGTTTACTGGGTTCCTCGTTGGCTATTTCCATTGATTCAAGAAAATTGAGTGACTTGGGATTTTTTGTGACGTGGAGTAGTTTAAAGTCCTTCAGGTCGTAGTCTTGTCCGTTGTCAATGATGACTTCAATTAGCTATTGATAATAATGGGCCTAACTTCACTTAACTGCTAAAAACACTAGCCCGAAAATTAGCTATTTTGAACATTAGGTTTAACAGCAATTAGCTATTGTTAAAAAAAGGCCTAACATTAATTACCTGTTGTTAACGATAGGCCTAACAATAATCAGCTAATTTTAACAATAGGCCTAACACCAATTAGCTAATATCAACAGTAAGGTTAACAACAATTGTCTATTGACAACAATAGGCCTAACAGAAATTAGCGTTGATGTAAATTAGCATTGTAAATAACATTGTAGAAATTCAAGTATCTTGGGATTGCATTCACAAGTGATGGACGGCAGGAGAAAGAATTGGATTCCCGGATCGGTGCAGCAAGCTG
The DNA here is from genome assembly GCA_023313115.1 of Rhysida immarginata. Classification (NCBI taxonomy): domain Eukaryota; kingdom Metazoa; phylum Arthropoda; class Chilopoda; order Scolopendromorpha; family Scolopendridae; genus Rhysida; species Rhysida immarginata. The sequence goes on from JAHWFO010015202.1 coordinate 531,390, forward strand.
TGTCAGACGTGAACTGTGGCGATCCGTGGTAACGAAACGCGAGCTGGGTAACAAAGCCAAGCTCTCCGTCTTCAAATCTATCTTTGTCCCCATTCTCACCTATAGTCATGAGGCTTGGGTAATGATCGAAAGAGTGCGATCGCGGGTACAAGCGGCCGAAATGAGATTTCTGAGAGGTATGGCAGGTATTACCCTACTAGATAGAGTGCACAGCAGCACAATAAGGGAGTCTTTAGGTGTTGAGCCGCTACTTCTCCGCATCGAGAGATCTCAGTTGCGCTGGTATAGCCACGTGATACGCATGCCGCAAACTAGTCTTCCTAGGCAGTTGTTATTTTCCAAGCCGGTAGGTAAGAGACCAAGGGGTCGGCCTAGAACCAGGTGGCTAGACTACATGGAGAATCTGGGTTCGAGTCGCTTAGATATTACCAGGGAGGACATGCGCCTGATGGCGAAAGATCGCGATCGCTGGAGATCCTTCCATAGGGCTGCTGCCCCCGTGACCCTAACGGATAAGCGGGTTTGAAAAGTAAGTATTACTACTGGAATGCATTGGCTGAAAAAAAATTCATGTAAAAATAAAAAAATATACTTCCTTTAAAAAAATTATTTCTTACCAAATTTTTTTTTAAGATCTTCTGCAAATTGAAATACAGATTTTAAATTTGGGTTGATGGTCGGTACTCCATCCGATGTTAAAAACAGAACTTTTTTAGCTTTCTTCCTTGTTGCCTTAGTAGCAACATACGATATCTTTGATAATGCTGCGGCCATGTTAGTTGCTCCATCACAATGATTAATGCACTGAAAGAAATATTCCAAAATAATTTTATCGCCTTTATTTAGAGTAACTTTTTCCTACTACGTTTTATTCAGTAAAACTGGACTTTACCTTTATTGTTCCAAGTTTGTTAAGAGCTGCCCGCGTTGAGTTAATTTGCTTATTATCTATAGCCAGTTCTTCTTTCTGGTCATCTGCAAACGTATATATTGCTAAGCGTGTTCCACCTAATTAAAAGAGAACGAAGAGAATGTCATAAAGTGAACTAAACAAATGACATCTTACCATAAAAAAGGAAGAAAAAACTGTAGATAAACAAATACTATTTGAAAAAGAAAAACGCGTAAAATTGTGCCACCGCGTAAAATTTGAAAATTTTCGCGCTAGGGAGCTCGAAAAAACGCTAAATTGGCAACACTGACAAATAACCAAAAAACGAATTGCCTCTTACAAGGAGCGGCCACGACGTTGGAGAAACGGATTCAGGTGGGACTTGGCGTATACGTAGAGGGTCCTTGCTTGTGAATGTATGCAGAGCCGTAGCATAGTCTAAAGAAGTACTTAGACTATGGCCGTAGCGTGCACTATTCAGCCGTTCGCGAGATAATTGATCTGAAATTTGGGCGCCTGAAGCGGCGCGCCTTAAATACGCTGTGCACACAAAATTTGTCAGCAGTACCGGTAGCACTATGGAAAAGCGTTCGCTCGGCATCCCGTAACTTTTTGCGGGTTGTTGGTTCAAGTCCCGGCCGGAAAATTTTTTTTTAAAACTCTACACAACGGTTGTTTTTTCATTCCTTACTTATAATCACGATTAAAAATGCACTTTTATTTACTTTGTTTGTCAAGATTCTTTATAAAAAAAAATGCCGATTTATAGCTTTTTATTAATAATAACAATGAAAAAAACATTTTTATTTACTTTTTCAAGTTTCTTCTTTGATAGTTAATAAAAGTATAAGCATAGCGTTTTCTTATACCTCGTTAATAATTTCGATACAGCAGAACAATTTTTTACATTTTCAATAAATGAGGTACATTTTAAAGTATACAGTTCTTTTTCGACTGTTCACTATACATTGAAGTATCGTCACTTTCACTCGTTGCACAAAGAGAACCACGGTCTATAGATATTCATGGTCATCGAGCTTCGGCCATTTTCCATTGTTTCGAGAAGCTAAGGAAAACAGATCGCACCAGGGCCGACCGTGACATGCGATAGAAGTTTTTCATTGAAACTGAAAAGGAAAGTAAAGTTTCTCTCTGTCGATAGGGCGGCGCTGCAGGCGTTTTGGGGCCGATTGTACATGCTGCGCCACTTTTCAATAGAGTTCCCGCCCTATTGGGAGCTAAAAACTTTAGCTTCATTTTAACAATGGAGCTCGATGACCATGAATGAGAACTATCCTCATTGTTGGGCATTTTACCAGAAGTTTACTTTCGCAGAAGAAACTGTAAAACAAGAAACTTGAAAAAGTAAATAAAAATGTTTTTTTTCATAATTATTATTAATAAAAAGGTATAAAAGCGCAAATTTTTATAACTTACTTAAAAAAAAAAGAATCTTGACAAAGTAAATAAAAGTGCATTTTTAATCGTGATTATTAGTAAGGAATGAAAAAAAAATGTTGTGCAGAGTTTTGAAGAAAAGTTCCCCGGCCGGGACTTGAACCAACAACCTGCAAAAAGTTAAGGAATGCTGAGCGCAAGCTTTACAGTAGCGCTACCGCTGCTGCTAACAAATTATGTGCGCACAGCGTACATTTAAGGCGCGCCGCTTCAAATGCCCAAATTCCAGGTCAATTATCTCGTGAACGGCTGAATAGTGCGCGCTACGGCTTGGCACACAGGCAAGGACCCTCTACATATACGCCAAACCCCACCTGAATCTGTTTCTCCAATGTCGTAGCCTCTCCTTAATAAAATTTGTAGAACAAATCCTAAAAAAGGTGTTTTTCGATCACACATGTGATCTACATCAGTAAGAACCTAAAATAAAATGAAGAATAGAAAACAACAACCAACAATTTCACTCCTCCCTTAGGTCACTGGTCATTCGTAACCGGACACCCCATACATGTAAATTAAACCGGACCCTGCACAAAATCAGTATCGTGTAGGGCCGCCTGTCGCCACAACCCTTCGAGAAAGACGTTCCACCAATTTGCGATACGTGTCGGCAGAATTCTTGAATCATCCTTCAAATTGGCAAACAGCTCCGTGGTGTTCTTTGGGCGGCATGGCCTAGCTCTCAACCGGTGCTCCAATTCTCCCCAAGGGTGTTCAATGGGGTTGAGGTCTGGACTTTGGGCTGGCCAGTCATATTTACCCACACTCATTTCCTCAACTAGGTGATAATAACTTATGCTGTATGACAGGGAGTATTGTCGTGCTGAAACAAGTATGAGCCATTACCAAAGTGTTCCCACAAAGTCGGTAGCGCACAATTGTCAAAACTGTTTAATACGCTTCGGCATTCATGGTTCCACGAAAAGACCGTACCAAGAAAAGCAGCACCAGACCACGATGCCAACTTCTCCGAATTTCCCTGTGGGTACGACACAATCCTGTAAATATCGTTCGCCGGGCATTCGGCAAACCTACACACGTCCATCGGACCGCCAGAACTGGTAGCGGGATTCATAGGATGGTTTTCCATTGTTTTGGAGTCCAGTGGCGGCATTCCTTGCAGCACTGTAACCGACGGGTCGCATTAAGAGCTGTGATATTTGGCTTGTGAACTGCTGCTCGTCCGTGAAAACCAAGTACGACGATTTCCGACGGTACGATCACTTGCATTACTAGATGAAGCCGATCGAAAGCCTTGTGCCAACGTTTTTAACGAAGCCTTCCCGTTTGACATCGCAACACGTTTCAAACATCGACGGTCGCGATCTGTCAATTTCGACGTTTTGCTGGGTCTGGGTTGGTTTACTGTTATAACCCCTTCTCGCTTCCACTTGAAAATAACATCATTCACTGTCGAGCGGGGTATCTGAAATTTATAGGAAATCGAATGCCCAAATCTGTGGGCTCCAGATATCATCACTCTTTCCTTCATATTAAGTTGGCGTCGTCTGTTCATATTGATTGCAGTAGCTGCTATAAGTGTATTCTAACCCGTCAACGTCTTTTGTTGTATAACGCGTACGGCGATCTCATGCGCTTTTGGAGAGGTGTCCGGTGACGAATGGCCAGATAGTGTTCAATATCTCACACAAGCGTATGAGAATTATGAAAAAGTTTTCATGCACTTTTTCTCAAAATGACGTATGGAAATCTCGACAATAACGGGGCTAATAGTAACCTCAATCGGGGTTTCGAAATTCATATGGTAATATTAGTTTTGAAGAGAATTCTTGAATAAGTTCCTTACTGAAATTATTTTCCTTTAATATACAGAGGTTGGACAGAATTATATGAACACCTTTGATTTTAGACGTTTTGTCGAATATCTAGAAAAACACTTGACGAATTATCCTGAAACTTCAGGGGTGTAAAGACCATGTTACACCTCATATATTTCAGCGAAGGTTGTCCCGAAGGCAAATAGGGGACCAGCAACAAATTGAACCAAAAAATAGTTTTTGAAATGCGTTGTAGCTGTAGCATATGATTAAGAGGCCATTTTTACTTATCTCTGTTCCTTTGTATGAGAATAGCACGTATATTCATGGAGATATAAAGGTTTCTTTAAAAAAATGGAAATTTTTTCGAAAGTTTTTTTTGTTTATAACATGGAAGGTGTTCAACCCAATGCAACGCCTTTTCAGGAAACTTGAGAAACTACAGTAGAGACACACCCTGCAATCAAAGTATAAAAATATTAAATATTTGATGAAATATGAGCATTTTTACTAAATAATGTTTAACTGCGTATGCGCAAGCGTTGCCAAATTGTCTTTTGCATAATTTATTAGCCAAATGTATAGAGCTATTCTTATAAAAAAAGCCCAAGCAAATATCGTGAAAATTCAGAAAGATAGTGCCGATAGAATGAGTTGAATTTCAGTTGCTCTCAAAAATAAACAAAACGATAAGGGGTTTGCTCCAAATTTTTAGGCTGTCATAAGAGCGAAAGGCGGGCCTACGGCATATTGACTTCATATCAGCGTACGGAGAAGAAGTTGATACTCATGTCCGGTCCAAAACTAAAAATTTGGAGAAACCCCCCTTATCGTTTTGTTTATTTTTGAGAGCAACTGAAATTCAACTCATTCTATCGGCGATATCTTGGACCAAATACCGGAAGATGTTTATCGGAACTATGTAGAAAGAATACCAGAAAGGCGGCTGACGTGATTTCAGCACGTGGAGATCCAACAAAATATCATGTGGAATATGTGTAACTTCTCTCAGGCAAGGGGATTTCAGGTAAATACATGTATATTACTGTTTATATATTAAAAAAAAGAATTAATATTTAATAAAAAAAAATGATCTCTCACCTATCTTATTTATGCCTTCATTAGAAACATTAAATTCTTTAATCAAAAATTTGGCAAATTCGATTGCTTCCTGAAACTGTTTTGGAGTGATACTACTTGACTTGTCAAAGACAAGGAATAAATCTAATCCATGGAGTTCAACATTTTTCTCTATCCTTCGGCCATCTGGCAAAAGAAACATTAGGAGAAGAAAATAATTTTATATAGTATTTTTATATATTAAAACATTTTTGTGTTTGTAATGAAAAGAATTTAATCTTTAAAAATAAATAAAAACTATCTATTTTTCTTAGACGGGAGGAAGACCTTCGATGTCTTTAAAATAATAAATGTGGGCTTCTTGAAATTTTACTGTTAAATTATCGATGTAAAATACTAAACTCACCGTTGAAACTTTTCGACTTATTTATTAAGTGCTCATCCAGAGCTTTCGCTAGCTTTACCACAGGTGGCTCAAGTTCTGTTGAAAGAACGCAAAGGCATAATATTTTATAAGCGTTTTAATAATGAAGATTAACTTATTTAATATCATCTATGCTAAGTGGTCATTTCATAAGAAATCACCTAATTTGGAAATAATGGTTGCTCAACCGTTTCAGATTTATTTTATTTTTACATAAAGAAGAGACTGAAAATTTTAGCTTATTTTTATCTTTATCCGACTTCGATATAGGCTCGTATTTGCTCGTTGCGGCAGGGTAAAAAGAGTCTTACAAGGAATTTGAAAAACTGCTACCATTTCTCTTCCCATTTTCATTTCCATTAAGAGGACATTACAAGCTTTCAGAAATGTATAGGAATGCCTGGTCTTCCATGCGGAGATGTTGCCTGTTCTTTACTCTCTGTAGATATGTATAGAACAAATCTTATGTTCATAAGAAGATCTTCATACTCTGCAACAGTCAGGCAGCCCTCAAGGAATGTCGACAACAACTTTTTTGCGTTGAATAATGATCTCAAAGAGATCGAAATACGTATTCGCCCATTAAACTTTTGTGGACAAGAGGTTTGTTTTCTTGCATCATAACCTTGGAATGTTGACAACTCCTGCAGATCCTAGCTCTCCACAACAACGTTGCGTTGTACAATGGGTACCGGGACACAGAGGCATAGTTGGTAATGAGGTTGCTGACATCCTAGCCAAACAAGGTGCTAAATCAGCACCCATTTGGTTCTGAACGTTTCTGAGGAATTTCTAAGCAAACCGCAGTCAGAGAGATAAATAATATTTCTTACGAAGAGTGATGAGAAGGAACAGACCACTATTCAGAGACATGCTAAGCTCATGATTAAGAGACCCTTTCAGAGTCTAACATCCAGTATTCTACAAATCAGTAGAAAGAAATTACGGGTTATCGTGGACTTCCTTACAGGCACGATTTATTGCTTAACCATTTACATAGAATGAGAATTCTTCGGGAAGAGCTACTATGCACGAAATATAATCTGGTGAAGGAACATATTAGACACCTCACGTGAGAATATTGTTAATTACTTGAAACAAAACTAAGAAAGCTGCACTTTACTTTGAGAATGGTTTAACAGTCATAAACAAACTCATGAATTATTGATTTGAATAAAATTGGGCGACCATTAGTGACATACCATCTTCACCTCCCCTCCCCACCCCGTGCTTCGGAGGGCACGTAAAGCCGTCGGTCCCGGCTGCTCCTACCATCTCGTAGCAGTCGTTAACTATCTCAGCCTGTATGGAAAACACTGGCGATGCAGAAAGGAGAGAGGCACCTACTGCATAATACACATGCCTCAAGAGAACTCGTTTAGATTACGAGTCACGACTTTCGGTATCGAACAAACGATTAAGATAAAGATCGTATTTACAAATAGTCTATATTAAGGTAAAATTCAATTGATTTTCCTAAATTGCTGACTAGGAAAATCACAACCCTCTTGGAAGTCGTATCATTTGCAAAACAGAGAGAAGTTTGCATCATGTCGCCTGGACCCACCAATGATTCAATGTCATATTTTCTGATGAAAAAAAAAGTGGAACCTGGATGGTCCAGATGGATTCCAGTCATAGTGGCATGATCTACACCATGAGAAACACCTTTTTAAAATCGTCAACAAGATGATAGTTCGGCAATGACATGGGGTGCATTTGGTGCACTTGAAAAAACAGAACTAGTTTTTTTTTGAATGGAAGAATAAATACTGAAGATTACCGGGACATACTGCAAGATGCTTTTATTCCAGTCCTGCAGCTGATATCTGATGATACGCCCGACTTCCGACAAGCTGATGCACCAATTCGTACCATATTATATCTTGTCATACCATGGTATGACGAAAAAAGAATAGAATTTTTATCTCGTCCCCCTTTTGAAATATTTGCCTTTGAAATGTGCGAAAATTGAAAATATCCAAGATTTGAGCCCAATTTAAGGAGAAAAGGTGGTACAAACCTCAAATTTTATTTCTCCACAGTTGAAAACTACCCATCCATACTTTTCACAAAAAATTTTACAATTTGTACTTCCATCCTCAGTCACCTTAATAGGTTATCAAAAATGACGATCTTGCTAGTGAGTACTACTAAATTCAAGGTTGATTAAGAGAAGGACGGAAAAGGTTTCCAGGCATTCCTATAGATTTTCTGAAAGCTCGTAATGTTCTCTTAATGGAAATGAAAACGGAAACTGTCTATCTTATAAGAGAATGGAATGGTTGCCATTTTTCAAAACCCTTGGAAGGCCTCTTTTACCCTGCTGCAGCGAATAAAAATGAGCGGGTGAAGAAGATCCAAGACGGGTGATGATAAAAAATAAAAAAAAATTGTTTTGTATTTCTCAATAATACGGTTAATCGTGGTTTAAAAATAAAATAAATCTTAAATGCTCGAGCAAACCTCACTTAGGCGTTTTTACATAGACTGACCGTATGATCAGAGAAATTAATATAAATAATTCATTCGATTTCAGCACACTATACAGGGTGAGCCAAAAGTCTGTTACCCCCCCTTCCTGTCTCGGATACCAATGTAGTTACGCAAATTCCAATACAGGGAATGAATAGGAACTTGAGGGTGCTCTATCTGATGGAGCACCTTTCATCATCTCAAATATGCAAATTAGGACACATCCAAATTCTATCTCGAAAACCGTAAGAGATACACAAAAAATTCCAATTACACATTTCTTCAGCAGCAAATTACAAACAAAACAAAAAAAAAGTTCACCAAAATCCGATGAGCGGATAACCCACAATCCTCACTGCAAGCTCTGCAACATTAAAACCTTGATTCCTGTCAAGATTGAGGCAAGGGATGAGTGGCCATAGGAGGAAACAAGAGCAACAGAGTCCAAAGATCCTGGGTTGAAGTTTTGGAAGTAACCACCGAGTGTTGTTTTTAGTTCTGAATACCATCTGCCAAGCATGCAAACTATTTCATGCACCATCCTCATCCTGTTCTGGAAAGTTGATGGAAAGTTGATGCACAATTTATCATAAAGTCACCAGCCACGTTTGTTGATGTGATGGCATCGTTGAAATGTGCGGAATTATGCTATGGTGCAAGTGGACATCACATTGAACACTATCTGGATTGATGGAAAGACTTTCTTTGTATCAGACGACTGTTTGGAAGCAACAAACAGTAAAAGAGCCAATTGTCCTGTTCCAGAGATTGCAATGAGGATTGTGGGTGATCCGCTCATCGGTTCAACTTGCAATTTTGGTGAACTTTTTGTTGTTTTGTTTGGAATTTGCTGTTGAACAAATGTGCCATTGTAATTTTTTGTGTATCTCTTACGGTTTTCGAGATGGAATTAGGATGTGTCCTAATTTGCATATTTGAGATGATGAAAGGTGCTCCATCAGATAGAGCACCCTCAAGATCCTATTCATTCCCTGTATTGGAATTTGCGTAACTACATAGCTATCCAAGATAGGAAGGGGATAAGAGACTTTTGACTCACCTGTATATTCCAAAGTATTACACATACAGATATACTTGATATATTAAGAGAACCGTAAAATCACCAAGCTTTCCCGACACAAATGTTCTAAGTGTGCCCTACTGGTCAGATGACACATGTCCAATAATGATCCTTATTTCAGCTGAACTACCGTTTACACAGACAAGTGCCCTTAAAGTGCAATATCAAAGTTTAGAAATGGTGTTCCTTACCCCATCTATACAGGGTGTAAATGGACAACGTTTCACAAATTTAAGGATATGTAGAGGATGAAACTCTGAGCAAAAAAGTCTAATCGCGTTTTTCGATTTGTGGCTCCATTAAAAAGTTATAGCACTTTAAAGTTTCGTGACGTCACTTCCGGAAATCTATCTTGGTACAAACGCTGAACAATTTTTAACTTAGCGCTATAACTTTTTAACGGAGCCTCAGATCGAAAAACGCGACTAGACTTTTTTGCTCAGAATTTCACCCTCTACCTGCCTTTTCATTTGGGCACGACCTTTTAAAATCACCCTGGCCGATACCGATACCGATATTCCTTACCGATACCCAGTGGCGGCTCGTCCATACGCACTGCGGCACTGCAGCACCCCCAGTTTCACTTTCGATATCGATAAAATTCAATATAAAGGCTAAGGTCAAAAACTCTCACCGGTGAGAAGAGTTAGCGCTTGGTCGGTCAGAAATCCCAGTGAGAAATTTGTGACGTCATTTTAACGCGGTCAGAAACGCCAGTTAGTGCTGCTATGCCTAACCGGTTAGTCTCACCGTCCTCACCGAGAAAAAGACGGTTAGCCCAGTGAGAAATTACGTCATCATTCTCTCAACGGTGAGGGTTTTTGACTTTAGCCAATGTGTCTTTTTTTTCTTTAATACTATTCTTATACATGTATATTACATGATCCTTAAGCTTAATGTCACTAGCTATTCGTGAAAATATTAAAATTTTCTGACGCAGCACCCCCAGAAGTTTTAGCTACGAGCCGCCACTGCCGATACCGAACTTTAAAGCACTATAACTTTTTAACGGAGCCACAGATCGAAAAACGCGACTAGAATTTTTTGCTCAGACTTTCATCCTCTACATAGCCTCCTTAAATCTGTGGAACGTCGTCCATTTACACCCTGTATATACATAAAGAAGAATGTGAGTTTGTGGGTGGGTATGTTTCTTATACAAATCTAAAGTTTTATTCCTATCTTGATGAAATTTTACTCACTTGACCTTCAAAGCAAGAGGAAGATCACTGTCTACCTTACATCTTGAAAAAAAAATAATCATCGACAATAAATCGATATTCATGATGATGGCAGTGCATATTAATAACATATATCTCATAACCAATAATGCAAGGCAAAGTTTGTGCATTATAGATACGGTTCAAATTTTCTTAGAATTGAGAGTTCTCGGTACTTAACAATTTCTTGAAATTCTTTAAAAGAGATCAGTAACTGGAGATTATGGAGAGTTAGCAAACCATTGAGAAAGAGTGGAAAGACGACAGGGGAAGCAGTCCTATAGCTCCATGCTGTATTGAGCAAATGTTAAGCATGTCAATAGAAGAATCGGCGACCGCTAGACTGCACAAAGTGATGAATGGCCAAGTTTTGCTTCAAGGCATCAAGAGCAGAGTGGGAATTGCAACAACATCAAGTGTGCATCTAAAGTAAGATTACGCGACTAAGAAATTATTTAGACTAGCAGTGGCATACTTGGAGAGGTCCATCTACTGTGAGCATTTAAAAAATTTTTTTCGAACTTTCTTTATAAATTTTTACTGTATTAATTCTAAGCTTTTTCATGTGTTTATTTGTAAGATATTGCAAAATGTGATCAAAAAAACAGAGTTCGAGCCACGCCGGGGTTATTACCTAGCTTATTTGGTAGCATAGCAGATCCAAACATTTCATAAAAATACATTTTGACTATATTCTGTGTGAATGTGAATATTTTGGAAACTGATATGCTGATAATGCGATGATTGAACGTTCGTTTCCAAGAATTATTAATAATGAGCATAAAATGATGATGCAGTGACAGGACATTAATAACGCAGCGTCTATTGAGGAGGCAAAGGAGTCACACGCGTCTCCCTTGAGCTCCCTATCAAAGGTCCAGATGACCGGCAAAAATTTATGTGTCTGGAAAGGAAAGAGAAAGAACGAATATTTGTCAGAGAAACTCTGCAGCTAAAACAGAAAAGGCTATACGAGAGGGTAGAAGGGAGTTTCGAATAGAGCAGGAGGGTATACGAGTTTCTACGTCAAATGAAGGGAAACTTTAAAAGAAAGATGGGTCCAAAGTATCCAGTGATGTTCCCCGGTGGTGAAGATAAACATTGTTTTAGTCTGAGGCAAGTCAAGAACAGTTTAAATAAAGTCCCAGTATATCACCTGAATTCCGGTATTTCGGATTTTTCGTAGAATGGATAGTCCCTTCGCTATGTGTTGTATTCATTGAGTTATTATTTAACCAATTTGGATTTATAATTTAACTTTTTGAGATTGTTCTGTTTACCTACAAGTGTAATTATCCCGGGCAACGCCGTGTCCTCTGCTAGTTAACAGTAAACACATATCTCGCATAATCCAGCACACAGAAACTCTTGCCCTGCTTTATTGCCATTCTCTACAGGGCGTTGCAAAAATATACAGGACAGTACTGCTGGGTAGCCTATCCCCTCGCTTTAGGGGCCGCTTCATAAAATGATAATTGGGAAATTTTATTTTGTTAACTCATTTACGCCGAAATTGGTTAAAATGGAAACTGAGGCTTCATATCTTAAATTTATATTCTGTAGCATGTAAAGGCATAAAAAATAATTTACAAAGACATAAAATAAATTACATCTATGGATTACAGCATATAATTTTAAATAAACTCTAAGTTTGGAATCGCTAGGCAATGGGCCAGGAACTGACCTCACTACTTAGTTTTCTTGTTAAGTGAATTTTTAATTTTAATTTTTATTTTAAATTATCATGGAACATGTTTAATTTTTAAGTATCATGAAATAATTGGCTATTTATTGGACTGCATTTTCATTTCATCGAAATTTTTATTGTGAACTTTTCGGACTTTTTTGGACCTTAATTTCAAAATTCAAATTCTTCAAGACCTTCAAAATTCAAATTTTTTCATCGTTATCATTTCATATTGTCACCTTTTAAACAAGTGCCGAGTCGACAATGAAGTCCGTTTCTACGAGGTGTGAAAATTATTGCCAGGACAGTGGACTTGAGATTACTTGGACTGTTAGAAGCTTTGTTATTTAGTAATCTTTTAAATTTTATTAGTTTTGTCCCTTTTTTAATTAAATTCTTGTAATTTTTTTATGTCGTTGTAAATTACTTGTATGTCTTTACATGTTACAGAATATAAATTTAAGATAAGAAGTCTCAATTTCCATTTTTACCAATTTCGGCGTAAATGGGTTAATAAAATAAAATTAATAATAAATAAAGTCACCAATCTTGAAAAACGATGAAGGAACTTGTGAGATGGAAGAAAACTCAAAGGATGTAGCCTATTGCAGATGTTGTTGATAGTAGAAATAAACCCAGTCTATTGAGGATGTATATGAAGTCTTGTGAAGATAATGTTGATAGGGGAAAACGATAATCTTGAAGGAAGTGTTGGTTTTTAAATACAGATGAAATTTTGAAGAGGGTGATCCAAATATTTGGGATAAAATTTATATAAAAAAACGTTTTCGAGAATATTTCTCATCATCAGTTGGCTTAAATATTTTTGAATGGTGAAAACAGTTGAAATAAGAATTTAACAATTGATATAAAGATGATGAAGCTAAGTTGGTTGTAATTGTCGGTTATGATTATTGTTTAAAAGTAGTGTCCATTTATTGCTTATCTCTATTGATGGCTTGGCTAAATTTTTGTTATTTGTAATGATATTTGTTGTTTCTTTAATTAATCTTTTTTTATAATTTTCTTCTTTTCCAATGATTTTTGTGTTATTCCAAACTGGTGTGTGGTTTTCTTTGTTTGTTTGTTTTTCTTTAAATGGTTGTTTTTGTCTTTGTGGCGAAGTGCTCTTTCATGTTCTT
>JAHWFO010015202.1:562980-574709 GCA_023313115.1 Rhysida immarginata
ATAATAATAATAATAATAATAATAATAATAATAATAATAATAATAATAATAACAACGTAAACTGCTTACAAAGCACAGAAAGCACCATCCTCACGCAGCTATTGAAAGACTCACCCTGCCTCGTTCAGAGGGAGGCAGAGGTCTTATTGACATAACAGATCTACACCAGAAACAGACTCAGTCACTCAGAGAATTCTTTCACTCTAAACAACACACATCACCATTACACAAAGCAGTCTGCATGGCTGATACAAAATACACACCTCTGAATCTGAACAGCATGCAGAACACCCATAACATTCCTACAACATGCACTAAACTTCAATCATGGCTCGGAAAGCAACTCCACGGTAGACATCCTTCTGACCTCAACCAGCCACACGTCGACAAAAAAGCGTCGAACTTTTGGTTGAGTGAAGGGAGTCTCTTTGGGGAAACTGAAGGAACCATGATTGCCATACAAGACCAGATTATTAACACTAAAAGCTACAGAAAACATATTATCAAAGAATCGACTGACGGGTCTTGCAGGAAATGCCATATCGCAGAGGAAACCATCCAACACGTCATATCCAGTTGCAAAATACTCACGCAGACAGATTATTTGCACAGACATAACCAGGTAGCCAACATCATACATCAACATCTAGCTAAGATACACAAGCTAAGGGACATTCACACTCCTTACTATAAATATATCCCCGACACTGTCTTAGAGAACACCACACATAAACTATATTTTGACAGAGCTATAATCACTGACAAAACTATCCCTCATAACAGACCAGACATTACACTAATAGATAAGCAAAACAAAGTGACTTACATAATTGATATTTCCATCCCCAATACACACAATTTACAAAAGACATACACTGACAAAATCACTAAATATACGGATCTTGCACACGAAATAAAACGCCTTTGGGGAGTTAACAGAGTACACATTGTTCCTATCATTCTTTCCGCCACTGGGATTATTCCACACTCGCTACACAAAAGCCTATCAACACTAAATTTAAACCCACACTTATACAAAACCTTACAGAAAGCCACAATTCTAAACACATGTCACATAGTAAGGAAATTCCTACACTCAAACATCAATACTCCCACGAGTGGATAACTTTCCCTCCCTCGCATTTGAGTCCCTTGGGCTTTGGCCCTCTTTTGGGTCCGCCTCTGGGATTGGCTTCCGGACTTGATCCGAGTTTGGTTTCTCCAAACAATGATAATAATAATAATAATAATGTAACAACAACAGCTGCAGCGGGGAATGAACCCACCGAGAAGCCGAAGGGTCATACCCGCGTGTTGTCCCCCAACAGGCCAAGCCCAAAAAACGGGGTTAATGAAAACTTATAAACATATAACAAAAGAACATATAAATAACAAAACTAAAAGAAAAAAGATGATGATTAATTGAGAAAAAAAATTAATAAAAGATTGATCTATAGATGTTAACGTTATTAGTTAAAAGAATGACTTTAAAATTGTTAACCAGTTTAAAAACAGGATCGACCTTTCTAATTTCAGTCCTCCATTTATGTTTAAGACTGAAGATATTATTTGATCTAGTATTCGTAGGGGATCTAACATCGATCGCAGAAACAATGTCAGGTGCCCAGATATCTCCATTTAAAATATTCCTTAACAGATTAAAAAAGACTTTACAAGATATATTGGAAATATCAAAATATTTGGTATCGCCGGTGTTACCAGTTGTATTAAAAAAATTTTTAACTAAAAACTTGTGAAAACTGTTTAACTTTCGTTGTAAAATATTAGTACATTGATTCGAACCGGCGTACCAAATCCATAAAGCATAAAGAAGTTTGGGCACAACAATTGCTTTATACAGCTTAAAAAAAGTAAGTGGATTTGAAAAAAATCGAGTGAGGCGCTTTAGCATACCTATACGGCGACATACATCAATAGTCAGCTTATCAATATGGGGAACAAAGGACATTTTGTGATGGAACCAAACACCTAGGTTCTTAACAAGCTGTTTCCTAGAGAGCTCAAAACCGTTTAAATGATAAGAATAAACAAAATTCGCGAATTTACGTGAGAATGTAATAAAACAAGATTTCTCATGATTCAACTGCAAGCCATTCTTGAAGGACCAACTCTCGACGGCAGTTAAAGCTCGTTGAATGTTCTCGCAATCTGACCAATCTTCCACCTTAGCAAAAAGCTTAACGTCGTCCGCATAAAGTAGCATTTTGACTCTACTATCAGGAATTATTTCAACCAAATCGGCAATAAAAATATTAAATAATATTGGTCCGAGTGGAGAGCCCTGAGGGACTCCAGCGCCGATTGAGTCTATCCTGGATCTAATTTGGTAATTTCTTATCACAAAATGTCTATCTGTTAACAAAGAAACAAACCAGCGAAGAAAATTATCTTCAACACCAGTATTTGATTTTAAGTTTTTTTCTCTCATATATGTCGAAACAGCAAAATTAGTCATGAACAAATAGAATTTTTTGTTCTTGCCAGTACTATCTGTCAATTCCTTCTTAGATCGGGCGGTCGGATCCTGGGGGACGAACCTGGCGGGGGAGGTCACAATATGGTCATGGAATGCTCCATTTCCAGCATCAGCTGCAGGTACTGCCTCCCATCCCATCTGGTTTTTGAACGTTTCACTGCTCGACGTCGAGGAATACAAGGGTTTGTTCATTCAGTTTGTGGAAGAACATCTCCACAATTTGCCTCCTACGCTTGCTTCGTAGTTAGTGCTGAAAACCAAAATCAAACGTTTCTATCGGAAGATTGGGTTGAATGCTACCATACGCCGCCGTCGCCATCTTCTCATGCTCCAAGAGATCTTACAACTCCTCCGCTGTTCCACCCTTAAGGAGGAGTATGCTGCCGATATTCTTCAAATGAAGTGTGAGGTAATGCGCTGATGAACCGTAAAGAGGCCAGCGCAGCACTCAGGACTAAACTCTTCTGGGCTGCTGGCATGAGGCATATGTCATCGGCAGCATTTACAGAGGAGAGGCGTCGTGCTAATATCAAGTGATGTCACCGCTTAGTGGTTGAAGATGGGGAAGTGGATTCTGATACAGATATCAGCTTTTCATCATTCTTCAGCCACCCAATTGTTCCGTTGGATACCAGGAGGCTTTGGATAGAGACATTGAGACCTTTCTCTGAGGATCCTGACGTTTTTTTTAACCGTCCTTTCACTGAAGATGAAGTCAAGAAGTTTCTATCAGTGAACGGCATCCCGTATTTGTTTTTCAACTCGACATGGAAATTTCGTGGGTCTTTCCTGGTGCAAGTGTTCAATTCAGTGATTAAAGATCCTTCCTCCATTACATCGGACAGCACCGTGGGGAAGATCATCATGCTCCCCAAGGCTCCGGATCCAGAAATTGTGACCCAGTAGAGGCCGATAACCCTCTTCAACACGATCTTATAAGGTTTTCACTGGGGTGATTCAACAGAGACTCAAATTATTTGCCGATGAGTTCTTTGATCCTGGGAAGTCCTGCTCAATTCCATCTTGCAGGTTGTCAGATAATCTTATTATCATCAGGTGTGTTATGGAGGAAGCGCGTGTTCGTAAACAGACTCTTGCTTGCTAAGTCCTGCAGTGCTAAGTCCTGACCAGGAAAAGTCTTATTCGGGGATCTGCCAGCTGCATCCATTAACATCAGGACACTTGCTCATGCAGACGACTTAGTGTTTTTTGCGTCTGATTCATATTCCCTAAGCATCTATAAAGAAACTTTTGACTACTGTAGTCCTTCGACGGGGAGTACCATCAACCTCATCAAGTCTAAAGGGATTGCTATTGGGAAATGGACTATTGACTATGTTAAAGCTTCCCCATTGACTTGGTGTGTCCAAGTGACAATGTTAGGCTATGTCTTTTCGTTTCTACCAGATTTAGACTCTTGGCACTGGCAACAAGTGATTGAGAAGTGTTTACGAGGCGCCTGCCGAGGCAACACCATCAGAGGGTGAAATCTCAATGACGTGGACCTAAGGAAGACGCCGAACAATGTAATCCAGCGAAGATGGAAGAATGCAGGCCGTATGAAACACGTTGTGCACAAAGACGGTCCTCAGCCGACGACTAAAGATAATCATTCTTCAGCGAGCTGTAGAGGCATTGCGACTTCTAATAGGATAAAAGGTCCATGAGAGCTTTCTCAGGTAATACCCGCCTGAGTGTCTTACGTATAGGACCGACAGAGGAAACAATTCCTTATGCCCATTCTCTTTCATCAAGACAACCAGCACGGACAATTTAATAAGGCAAGACAAAAGTAATTCTAACACATACTTTAACTTATCGTTAAAAGGAAACCATATCCGAACTGGCCATCGGACCAAGTCGAGGAGGTCAAGCCATTCCGGACGGACGCAGACCAGAGACGTGATAGCAGATGCTTCTTAAACAATCAGTGGTGCACGTGCCGGATTCCGAATTCTGATTTAGGATCCAAGAAACCAGAAACCTCATTTCCCGAATTTGGTAGCAGTTCAAACGATAAGGACGAAGAGTGTGTACACAACTCATCATTGTCCACCAAGCGATCCAGTTACGAGGAGGAACTTCAAGCGTCAGGGTCTAGAAGTGACCCATTATCTGAAATCAAAAGTCTTCTCCGGAGAATCCATTGCCACCGCGCTTGGTTGCTAACATTGCCGTGTGTGGTAAAGTGCTTGGAATTATTAGATTGATTGAATATTTAACTTGTTCTTGTCAGTTTTATAAATCTGTTTACTTAGCTCTTCATTGTCTCATACCTATGCGTTCTCTCCTAGTAATTGATATTTATTCTTTTCTGAGTTAGGCAGGGGTCTCCTAGTAACTCGTCGTGGTTGCCGCCTTCCCTAGTTGCGGTGCCAAAAGCCGAATTCACTCATCCTTACCTCCATGGACTCGCACGAAGAATATTCGCCATATGATTGATGTTGGGAATAATCTTGAATATTAGCCAAGCGCACTCTGTAACTTAAGGAATATTTCTTCTCTTTAAGAGTTCTTTGTAAAAGGATTATTTCATTAATTGTTAAATTAAAAATAATTGAATTTAAACCCGTCTCCTCTCTCCTTCTCTGAGCACGGCTTGATACTCTGGGTTATTAGGGAATTTATTAATTCAATTCATTAAAAGTACGTGGCAGCTATGTTAATGACTGATGCAACATCATAATTAGGTCAAACAACATCAGTAGATGATCATAGATTATATCACAGAATAGCCAGTATAAAGATTAGTGCTCAAGAACACTTAGTTAAGCCGTCATGTAACGTGGAAGCGCTTTTAATGAGCAAAGCAAGGTGTGGTAAAAGAAATAAAGAATATTTATTAGCAAATAAATTTGTAGATTAACTTCGATTTTAAGCTAAAATTCATTTACACTTCTGATCATCTTGTCAGTTAATTGAAAATAATAAATATAAGAAATTTAAGCAATTTTCACTTTACAGTACAAAATAACAAATATATTAACGACGTCCTGGTGATACACAGCTTGGATGAGGAAACTCCTGGTATTCCCTGCTGATACGTAAAGGTAAGTTGCTTGGATGCTAGTTGATTCCAACACAACAAAGGGAGAACAGAGTTTCCGACTAGTTTCGCCATTTATTCCCGGCTTTATCAAGGATACACACAAGAGGACATAAGCCTTTATATATAGAAAATATGGTACAGAATGTGAACATGATTGGATGAAGAAATAACAAATAGTAAATAAATAAATTGTACAGTGGCGACATTGAAAGGAGAATGGTTGGATAAGGAACCAATAACAATGAAATTATAAGGAAACCTTGAGAGGAAAATTAATTGAAATATAAAGGAAAAAAAAAAAAAAAAATGTCATAACACAAACAGAATTGAAAACGCGGACCTAGAAGAAGACTCATCCGGAGTTAACGTAAACTAAGGTATTAATAAAAATGGAAAGGAAAGTAAATATACAAATTTGAAAAATTACAAGATATCGGATAAAGAATTTAAAATTGAATAAATATCAAAAACGGTTTGGCAATTGAGGAGGTGATCTGGAGAGGAGGTTTTAGCTTTAAAGATCTCAATGGCTTCGAGAGTGGCAGTCTTGAATGGGTCGTTGCATAGATGGAGAATGGTCATGATTTCACTTTGCTCTTGGGGGGCATGTCCCGTGCGGGCAAGGTGGATCGCGTAGTGTGAATTATTATCTTGTTTCTTGTAGGAGTCCATGTGTTCTTTAAATCGTTTATTGAAATTGCGGGTCGATAGGCCTATATAGTATTTATCGCAAAATCCACAGTTTAATCTATAAACTCCGGAACGGGAGAATTTGTCGGTGTGTGTTTGGATGGGTGGATTAAGAGAGCGAAAGCATGGGGTCGATGAGCGGTAGGAAACTTGGAGGCCGAGTGAGGAGAGGAAGGCGGAAAGGCGGTAAAATTGAGGGCTGATGAATTGCAAGGACACCCATTTCTTGGAAGGGGATGGGTGAGGAAGTTTAGGGTTGGAGAGGGCAAGTTTTCTTCGTTGGAGAATCCGGGTTGGAGAAAAATTCATAAAATTTAAATCAAAGAAACAAAATAATTTACATAATAAAATTAAAAAAGCGTTCCTGTTACCCCCCCACTCTCCCTTACCCTCTAGTGGCAATTATTAAGTACCGAAAGGTGCTTTATGCTATCAGTGTTTTGAATTATTTACAAAATGATTGTAATTGATACAATGGCACGTGCTCTAATGGTAACCAAATGACACCCTCAAAAATTTTTAAAGATAAGATATGGCAGTTATATATCAAACAACTTCGAATGATGAGTCATGAATGAATATATCGTAAAATTAATGATAGTCGAAATTGGTTCAAAGTGACCTGGTTTAGTGGAACCATTATGGCTCATTGGAAATTTCAAGGCTAAAATATGGCATGTAATATATCAAACGATTTGAAATGATGTGCCATGAATGAATTTAACGTAGAATTAATGGATAAACTGGTTCAGTGATTATTCACGTAGCTTTGAACTGGTTTGGATAATCATTTGAAAGTTCCAATGAACCATAATGGTTCCACTAAACCAGGTGCCTTTGAACCAATTTCGACTATCATTAATTTTACGTTATATTCATTCATGACACATCATTCCAAGTTGTTTGATACATAACATGCCATATCTTATCTTTGAAAATTTTTGAAGGTGTCATATGAGTACCTTTAGAGCACGTGCCATTGTATCAATTACGTAAAATAATTCAAAACACTGATAGCATAAAGCACCTTTTGGTACTTAATAATTGCCAATCGAGGGTAAGGGAGAGTGGGGGTAACAGGAACGCTTTTTTAATTTTATTATGTAAATTATTTTCTTTCTTTGATTTAAATTTTATGAATTTTTGTCTATTTATTTTCTAATTTGAAAACTGCATTTTCTATTTTGAAAACCACATTTTTTTATTTTAAAAAGATTATTTTTTTTCATTTGAAAACTACATTTTAGCAATTGCAAAAAGCTGTAAATAAATTTGACTAAATCCTGAGATATAAATATTTCTTCATAAACTAGAATTTTTCACAATAAACTTGTAATTATTACTTCAACAATAAAGAAATAATTCCAACGGAATAAATTAACTATCCTGATATGATAGGAATATAATAGTATAAATAAATATCTCTAACATTTTGGATATTAAAATTTAGGGCTTGTTCCTTTTGAAATTAGATAATGAACAATAATCTACACTTATATCAATCCTAGATACAAAGGCCCTCATTTTCCCAATCTCGGCCTATAAGAAATATGTTTAATAAATGAATTAAACTTAAGGATGGTATCTTCTATATCTTAAGTAAAACATAAATCCGAAGACAGACAAATTCAAATAAACGAGCCTTCAATTATACAATTCACGCTCGTGTAAATTATATTCTAGAAATCGACAAGTAGTATTGCAAACCAAAACGGGAAAATTCATTCTGCGTAGCGTGCATTCGGCAAGGAGCATAGTTCCATAAATACGGCTCGACTACTCATAACATTAATGCCCTGAAGCCATGTAATTTCTTTAAACACTAAATGGCTGTCAAAAGGTCTCTTAAGCTTAAGTATGAATGTACATGTATTTAAAACCATATTACCGAAGATAGGAGGTGAGCTTGAATTTTCCTCTTTATCCACACTGGTAACTATCGTTGACGCCGCCTCATGTATTTGCTAAAGTGCTGCTGTCGATTCCGGCTCAATATCTTCTCCCAGGTAGGCTTCACAAGAATAAATAAGAGAGCAAATATCATTATGTTGAGAGTTACTATCATTGATTAAAGCAACGTCGCAATTTCTTTGCTCGCCGGAGTATTCTCCTTTGCTGCTTTCTCTACGATAGCGAGAGTTGTTTCTTTTAACACCAACATTCTTATTTTCCTCAGCTCGAAAACTTCCATCTACTGAAGGCCAGAGTAGCTCATTTCTCTTGCTTCTTTCTCGTTTGAAATCTCTATTTCTTTTCCCTTAATTCCTCCCCTCGCTCTCGTGCGCTGATCCCGTTCGCGCTTCATGTGGTCGTTTCCATGGAGCAGTTCCTTCACTTGTCGACCAATATGAGGAGGTACTCCATCTTGCACGAAGACGGTGGTTTCTAAGCATCGTCGTTCTCGCAACGCAAGAATCACATGTTGTTCAAAAAGTTCACAATACCATGCACTTGTCACAGAACATCTTACAGGACCTCATTGTGTCACTTCCTCATGCAAAAAGGGGCCTAGAATAAAATCAACGGTGAATCCACACCATACAGTCACGTATTCAGAATGCAATGGCTTCTGCGTGTTCACCGCTACGTCTAGGGTGAAATATGCTTCGACTGACCATAGAATGTTCCACGACCACAGGTCATCAACAATCATCCTCGCCAGAAAGCGAGAAGCAAAGTCAGCGCGTTGAAAGGGATCTTGAGGTTTTAGCTGTTTTGCCAGATGAATCTTGTATGGGTACCAATGCAGAATGGACCGCAAGACCTTTCGCACCGTCGGCCATGGGATGGACAATTCGCGTGCTGTTGCTCGAGTCCTTGTTGCAGAATGTTGAGAAGAGGAAGCTCTGTCCACCACTGCAACAGCCACGTCCTCAACAATTTCGTCTGCTATCTCGCGCCGTCCTGGTGCGACCATGGAGTAATAGACCTGGAGCGTCAACTCGGAACAAAAACAGGTTCCCAAATCGCGCCACAAAAGTAAGTGGCTGTGACGCCAAACTCGCTATCGGGATATATCTATTATTGATGTTGGGTGGGGAAAGGAGATTGCGAAGTGAAGCTCGCGAGTCTCTCGCTCAACAGTTTTCACTTAGGCCTACTTTCACTTTCAGTCCTGTTCAATTTGTTAAACGACCTCGAGAAAAGAATTTTCAAAATGAGTTAAAAACAAATCACTGGTGTGCAAGACAACCCGGATTTATCGTTGCTTAGGATTCAGTCGGATTCCAAATTTATTTTTTTTTATGATTGTGTATAAATTAATGATATTTTAATGTTTATGATCTGTAACTGACTAATGAATAAAGTTTATAAAATTTGATTGCTATATAACTCAGTTAACGAATTAAACTAAAGAAAAATGATAGCAAGTGTTCAATTAAATAAGAAAGAAACATTACGTATTTGATCTAAATAAAGAAGTACAGAGGTTGAGTCAAAAGTAGTGGCCGATCACCGCGCAAACTTTTAAATGAGCACCAGACAGGAACCACTCATTGCTAATCTTCAAAGTAGAGTCCATCATGCTCGATGGTCTTCATCCAACGATCAGCCAGTTGGCGGATACCCTCGCGAAACCGCTCCTCCGGTTTCTGAGCGAAAAAGTCACGCACGGCATCTTCAACCTCACTCCATGGACCGGAAGAAATGGTAGTCGGAAGGTGCTAGGTCGGGGCTGTATGCTAGATGTGTCAGAACCTGGATTTTTTCCAACAGTTGACGACACACCTTCACCCGTTGTTGTGCTTGCGCAGGCGTCAGCTCGTGGGACACAACTCGGCAGCTCCTGTCGACCTTTCCCATGGCGTGCAGATGTCGAACCACACTCGATTGTGATGTCCCGATGTCCGCCGCTAGTCCACAGGTGGTGCTGCCTGGGTTGGCTTCCACTGTTGCCGTAGAGCTGCGTCATCCACTTCTTTGGGTCTTCCGCTTCTTGGCGCATCTTCCAGGCCCATGTCTCCAGACGAAAAGTGGGAGAACCACCGTCGTGCTGTCCGTTCATTGGTCACACCCTGACCTTCCACCCTGCAAATTTCAGCAGCTGCTGCTCGCGCACTGGTCCTCTTTTTCCAATAGTGACGAAGGACCCCGTATCACCAATTTTTCTGCCATATTTTTACACTGGCTGACGCAGGTGGCACAATATCTATGGCATTCAAGTTCGTACTGACGTTTCTTCCCACTCTTTTCTCTTAATAAACTGCGATATATCCTTGTGGTAAATGGTCTTCGCCCAGAATTCGTCAAACTCTAATCCCCTTCCCGAGTCGGCCACTACTTTTGACTCAACGTCTATATTACTAATAGAATTATACTCAATGAATGATCGATAAATGTTCTCATTAACAGGTGTGAGGAATGATTAAAAAATTCGAAAGATGTGATCTTCTTCATCGTCCCCGACATCTCGTTCACTATTTTTGTGTCTGTTGCCTGCATTTTACCGACGATCAGTTTAAGAACCCAGCTAAAAAAAAATGCGATACCAACTGAACATTTTCTAACAAAGATAATCTATTTTAATTCAAAGTTTTAAATATTTCTAGTATGTGTAAATTTTCCAAATGAATAATTAAATTAGTGAAATAACTAGAGCTAGGATTTTAAGGTGGCCCACATGTTGTTTCGAATCAAAATGTCAAAAAACTCAGTTTAGACTAAATTATTAAAACAATTATAGAGTCTCAGTAGTATACAGGGTGTTTCAAAATTATGTACAATAAATTTAGTGACATATTCTTCAGGTCAAAAGAAGACGAAAATGTTCTATAGCACTTTGTCTGGAAACGATTTGTTTGTGAGTAATCCAATATGATAGAGTAGGGAAGCACGGTAGTTAGCGGACGATATTTTAGCAGTTCCAGCGTTTCGACCCAACACTAGGTTGAGTGGTTTGTTCCATTTAAACCTACTTTAGGGTTGTTCCATTAGTTGTGTACGGTTGTTTCCATTACTGTACATCCACTAGGAATATCAATTTCAGAACGTTTGCGTGCTTTGACATACGCATTATGATTTACGTAAAAAAAAGTCATGTACAGTAATGGAAACAACACGTATTCCAGTGCAGAATACACTGACATACACCTAATGTATGGTCTTGCGGACGGAAATGCTGTGGAAGCAAGAAGACTCTACCAAGAACGCTTTCCGAATAGACGTTTGCCAAATAACCGAACATTTGTATCTGTCGACAGACATTTGAGGGAGCGTGGTTCCTTTGGCCCTCAAACAGGACAAGGGCGGCCTGTAGCACATTCTCCGGATGAGGAGGATGTGATAATTGACATCATACATGATGAACCACAGACAAGCACCCGTCGTATTTCTTCCATGGTACACATTCCGCACTCATCTGTTTGGCGCATTCTTCACCGTCAGCTTTTGCATCCATACCACCTGCAACTGGTTCAGGCACTGAACCCAACGGACTATCCACACAGACAACGATTTTGCCAATGGATACAACGTCGTCATGCTGCAGACCCT
>JAHWFO010015202.1:575109-655035 GCA_023313115.1 Rhysida immarginata
AATATGTCACTAAATTTATTGTACATAATTTTGAAACACCCTGTATAGTTTGTTGTTAAATTTTAATTATAGAATATATATAGACAATGTTTAGGCTGTTGCCATTATCATTTGGGAAAAGAAAATGTCTATTTACTCTGAAGTCGAAAAGTTAAATTGCATATTGACAAAGTAGATATTATTGTTAGAGATAACAACCTAAATTTTTCATTGTATGAATGAATAACAATGATGATTATTAAGAAAAAGAGCAAAAGTTATTGAAAAGTTATTCACCGGTGGCGCCCTATCCGTTGACGGACGCTTTTTTCAATAGAGTTTCCTCCTCTGGTATTTATCTATCTCTATGGCTATGACATGTGCATCTGCTACCCTTCTATTTCCAACTTTATTACGAGACACGTTAAATGTTCTTGTGATTGTTCTACGAATAGTATTTTGATTGTCTCCTTGCATTTGGAAACCTAGCATTAAAGGTTCTTGCAGCTGCACGAAAATATCTGTGACTTTCACCATAAATTATTACCATTTCAGTGAATTGTTCTGTTGTAAATGCAGGCATTTTAGTACGTATTTAGTTGTTTCCTCAAAAAAAAAAGACAAATGGTATTACATTGAATGTAAATTGGAATAGGAAATTATTTGTCAGATAACCCCTATTCCGGAATTGGAATATTCCAGAATTAGAATAATATCAATTATTGTTACATTTTCTTAAAATTCGTAATACTACAGAGTGTCCCAAATTAATGTATACACTCTTTGAAACGTTATGAAATGAGGTAGAAATATAAGGTTTATTGTGTATGATCCAGACGGCGCTAGAAAAGCATGTGTGCTGTGGTCTGTCCTCCAGAGGATTAATTGGGTCGTACTTTTTCGAACTTACTGTCACGGGTCGACTTAACTGCAAATGTTGGAACTCATGATTCCACGTCTTAATGATCTCTTCGAGAATGGAAATGAGGTTTACTTCCAACAAAACGGGGCTCCACCTCACTTTCATGTCGATGTGAGAACTTTCCTCGATCACACATTCAATCACAGATGGATAGGACGAAGAGGAAGTGTGACGGAGTTCCCGCCTCGATCCCCCGATTTAACCCCTCTCGACTTCTACCTTTGGGGAACTTTAAAGAACACGGTGTAAGCCACAAACCCACAAGCACTGACGGAATTAAGAGATCAGATTGAACATTCCATCAATGATATTCCATGAGCTACAATCCATTCGGTATGTCGCTCTGTTCGACGTCGCTGTTGGGAGTGTACTGTGGCAGAAGTGTACATTTTGAAAATGTACGGGCTTAAGGAAGTTTAAGGAATAAAATACAACAAACCTTATATTTCTATCTCATTTCGTTGCTGACCTTATAACGTTTCAAAGAGTGTATACATCAATTTGGGATGCTGTATAAATAAGGTCAATACATTTTTAATTACCTTCTGAACTCAGAAAGTCTTAAAATTTAGACTTCCTCAAATTTTCTCAAACTTTAGCCAGATAAAACTAATCTAGAATGAAGATTTTCAGATTAATTCGGCCATGCTCTACAAGTTTCCGACCATCTCTGCGAAGTCAACA
This sequence comes from Rhysida immarginata, assembly GCA_023313115.1. Classification (NCBI taxonomy): domain Eukaryota; kingdom Metazoa; phylum Arthropoda; class Chilopoda; order Scolopendromorpha; family Scolopendridae; genus Rhysida; species Rhysida immarginata. Next base: position 576,695 of record JAHWFO010015202.1, read on the forward strand.
GGGAAGGCTTTGCATTTTCAATCTGTCGGGTCGCGAGTTCGAATCCCGTCGTGGGCATGAATTTTTATGTTCGTTCCAGGAATGTGTATTTATAACAGTTATGGGAAAATGTTTAAGGGTTGTGTTATGTTATTAATCACGTGAAAAGATCCAAAATTACATTGACGTTGATGCGCCCCAAAAATAAATAAATAAATAAATAATAACCAAATAACAAAATTAAGATTTCTCAAGATATAAAACTGAATCTATTGATTTTAGGATGTAAAGGAAAATGAGCAACAGGCAATCTAAATATTCAATCAAATATCCAAAATTGCTGCAGCTATTACCAAAACATACATATGAAGACATGAAGACTGATCTTGAGGGCAAGTGATTGGTTTAAATGCTTCCTCTCAACGAGATCAACAATATGAAGCTTCATTTTTGACTTTCGATGAAAAAAAAAAGGCTCCTTCCCAAGGAAATAGTGGAGAGCAATTGGACGAATGGAATCAAGGCAGGTTCCATTTGAATTAGCGAAATGGCTGAAAGTATCTAGGCAACTTGCCTCCATTCTCTGTAAACAGTATCATGGAATTGAAAAGATAAGTATTGTAAACAGGAATTGGAAGCACTTTTCTTGGAGCCTTGTGCGTGCAAAAAGAATTCTCCTTAGTGGATAAGTAATAATTTTAGATTTTTAAGAAATTCTATATTGAACGCTTAACCATGGGTACATAAACGGTATAATTGATTAATACACAGAACCCCTTCACCTTTTGCTGCTATCACAGCTTCTACTCTCTGGGGCATACTGTCCACAAGTTTTTGATACGTTTCAACAGGTCATTTTCGCCATTCTGCCGTAAATGTCTTGGACAGTTCGGTCACGGATTTCGGGCATTCCGCGCAAGCGCGCAATCGACGTTCCAACATGTCCCAAAGATGTTCGATGGGGTTCAGATCAGGGCTCTGGGCAGGCCAGTCAAGTTCTCGAACCCCCCTTTTCATCAAATCATGTGCCTACAGCCCTTATTTTATGGCAAGGTACGTTATCGTGCTGAAACAGAAAAGGGCCATTGCCAAACTGCGGCCAGAGAGATGGGAGTGCTGCGTTGTCCAGAATGTCTTGGTAACGCTCTGCGTTTAGATGTCTGTCCACAGAAACGATTGCACCCAACCCATACCATGAAAAGCACCCCCACACTATCACCGACCCTCCGCCGAACTTCACCGTGGGCACAACACAGCTTGACAGATAACGTTCGCCATACCCCAACCCGCCCATCCGATTGCCAGATGGTGTAGCGGGACTCATCACTCCATTCAACCATTCGCCATTGATCCAGAGTCCAATGTCGTCGCTCTAACAGTTTTGCCTGCGAGATGGCACCTAACAATTGTGCCATCTTTGGAAGTCTGAAAGCTCTTTTCTTTGAGACATTCTTAGAGCATTCACGCAAGCATCATCTCATAATAGCATACTCTCTGTTATGTAGTTCTGGGAAGAATGCCAACAGTGAAATTGTTCCATGACTTCTGATAGGGTAGTGTATTTCTATGTCGCTACTGGAAGATTTTTTCTTTTCCTGTTGGCAGTGAGGCTTTTGGGTTCTTGACGTAGGGACTTGAGGTAATGACTGCTGTAATGAACGGGGCAAGGAAAAATGGCTTCATTAAAGTTCTCCTATGTACCAGGGGTTGGAATTTTAAAAACCAGCGGTGAGGTTCAACACTCCATTAGGGTAGTATTTCATTTACCTATAATTTACGATGCCTTAAAGAATAAAAAGGCTGTCAACTTACCTGATACAATAACTAATAGCACGTGCATACTCTTGCTTGCCTTTACAAACACGAGATATGACTCACAGATAACTGATGATAGGTGCCAGAATTGGTATAACTAAGTACTTGAAAACTGCAAAATATGCAGTCATAGGGCAGCAAATTACAGTCATAATTCGCGTTTTTCACCTTGCCCCACCTTCGCGTACAGAGTGTTTCAAATAAATATACATTGACTTGAATATATATTATGACCACAAGACGTTTGTAGGCAAATTAGCTATGATTTCGCGCTGATGTTGTCAAAGATTCAGACCATTATAAATGGTGAAGCAGGTTGTTTACCACGATAGTAGAACGTGAGTTGATTGCTGGCGCATCAGCAAACAGCCGCATTCGTTAAATGTTCAAGAACAGCTGTTGTTAAAGTGTTTAAAGACTGGAATGTCAGCCGGAAAACTGGGTCTGAAAGTGCGAGTTGTGGCCGTCAGCGACTAGTCAATGTTTGGGCAGAACGGAGAGTGGCAAGACTGGTACAAGACAACAGAATGGCAATAGTGCATCAAATTACTGCAGATCTTAATCGGGGATCCCCTCAAATGATCTCTGAACGCGCTGTTCGCCGTACACTGCATCGTTTGGGATGTGGAAACCGAAAACCTGTTCGAACACCGTTGCTGTCTGCAGTTAACAAGATAAAACATCTTCAATTCGCACAGGAACACAAGGATTGGACAGTCGAGCATTGAAAAAAAGTCATGTTGTCTGATGAATCAAGATCGCATCATGCAGATGGCAGAGTGACAATTTGGCGGAAACAGCATGAAAGCATGGACCCCACATACGTAAGTACAACCCTCCAAGTTGGTGGGGGCACGTTTTCCTGACATGTTTTGGCGCTTTAATTCGTGTTGAACAATGTCTGAATAGCACGAACTTTCGTTGCTGATCAAGTTCATTCTATCATATTGATAGCGTTTCCCAATGGAGATGGCTTCTTCCAACAAAACGAGCCATGCCACGATGCTCGTCTTGTGCAGGATTGGTTTCAAAAACAGAGACTTTACCTTGCTTACGTGGCCACCACAATCCCAGATCTCAATCCGATTGAGCATTTGTGGGACGAAGTTGAGTCATCAGGCACCTGGTTCCATAGCCATCAAATCTCACACAAATGGATTCCAGTACTATTCATCATGGTGTCTGATTCCTCGCATCACCTTTCAACATCTCGTGGAGTCAATCCCAAGAAGAATCAACGCAGTATTGAAGGCAAACGGTGGCCCAACTGAGTACTGATGGGGTGGTCATAATAATCTGGCCAGTCAGTGCATCAAAAAGTAAGATTACTATGAGAGGTGATCAAAACCTAAAGCCTGGTTTCCATTTAGCGTCGGTTCAGCGTCGGCGTGCTTTTTGCTTCGGCGTCGTTTTTTGCAATCCACGCCTGTGAGACGCACCCTGATTAGCACGCGAGCGCGGTCGTTTTCCATTTAGCGACTTTCAACAGTTATCCTGCATCTGGTCTGATCTGATTGGTCGAGTCGCTGCAAACAATTGTCGCTCTCTCAAGGTGATGGAAAAAGAAGATATCAACCACTCCGGTCAAGTTCACGCTTTGAATTTATTACTATATCATTTTCACTTAATAAATAAATGATTCACCAAATTTTTATAACCTGTTTAATAATAAATTCACGAAGGAAAAGTCGCGAGAACCCGTGTCGGCGAACAGCAGCTACGGCAGCCATGATTCTCCATCTGAATCGGCGAAGACAACTACCCAGAATCCATAGCGAAGTAGATCGCACCTGATTGGCTAGATCAAAACGACGCCTGAAAAAGACGCCTAAAAATCTAGCCATGCCAGATCTTGAAACGACGCGTGACCCACGCCAGACCGACGCAGACGCTTAACAGACGCTAATTGGAAAACGAATGCGTTTTTCAAAAATTCCAAAAAAAAGACGCAGACGCCTAACCCACGCCGAACCGACGCTAAATGGAAACCAGGCTTAAGGTTACAAAGCCTGCAGTGAAACGTGTACATTTTATTTCATATAACCAATGCAGCCAACTGATAGTAAATGTATTAGGTTATTTTTCGACATAGTCTCCATATCGATTTAGGCACTTGTCGGTTCATGGGATGAGTTTGAATATTCCCTCCTGGTAAAAATCCTGTCCTTGCATGTTCAGCCACGTTGTCACGAAACAGCCAGGACTTCTCACCGAGGGCATCATCCTCCTTCACAACAACGCACGACCTCATACTGCCCAGTAGACCACCACACTGTTGAAGCAGTTTCGCTGGGACATCATCGAACACCCTCCAGGGTTCCCACAGAAAATCTGTATCTCATTTCTCTGACTATCCCTGACCAAATCGTATTTTTTTTTTTAAAAAACATGTCTCTACAACAGCTTTTCAGACACAATTTTATTATTATTATTATTATTAGTTGTCACATTATATAAAATTAGTATTAGTATCAGTATTGCGAGGCTTGTTGAAGAATCTTTGCCTCTTGATCCGTAACTGGACATATAAATTTGTAAGTATCAGATACAAAAAAAAAATAAATTTGAAAATCAGTAAACAAAAAATAGTTACGTCCAGCAGGCAAAAATTCTTGAACAAGCCTCGTAATATTAACTGTCAAGGTAATCTAGAATAACAGGTAGGTCCAGTTTGTCAGAAGCGCTTAATGCGCATGCGTATTGTGACGTCGCTGGATGACTTATGGCTTTACTTCCGGCGTGTGCGGTAGCCATTATTCTGATCACAAAAGAAAACGTTTTCACGTAAAAAAACAAAACTCTTACGTTGATTTCTGAAGAAACGTTTATTTGTAAACTCACTATTTTATAAATTAAAATTTCCTAATGCCTGCATAAATAAAGTTATTAAGAAATAATATCGAAATTATCATCTGTCTCTTAACTGCCAACGGTTCCGACGAATCAATTTCGAATGATAACTAGGCCTAATGATAATGAGAAATACGTTATCATCCTTGTCTCTGTGTTCGCTTAACTATCCGCACATTGCGCGATAAGTGAACATGAGACTAAGGTAAATGATTTTACATTTTAAGACACCCACTCCCCTTCTAACGAACTGATATATAACCCTTTTTCTATTTAGTCTCAGTAAATTTCACTTACCTTGGTCGCATGATCAGTTATCGCGCGATGTGCTGATAGTTAACATCAACCCTGTGTTCACATTAAAAAGATAATACCTAAGTACATTTTACAATAATTATAAATTACGTAAGTCCCTTCATATAATGGCATTATTATTTAATTAAAATATATAGTATAAAGAATGAGAATTGTGAAGGAAATGAACGAGTCGTCAAGTGTGGCTATCGCACGACTGCTTTCATTGCCGCCATGTTTTATTTCTGTTGAGGTTTCGATTTAGCGGGTATAGGTTTCGATGTCATCTAGTGACGTCAAAATACGCTTGCGCAGTAAGGCAATTTTTACTACTTCCGGCAAACTGACCCCCACCTTGTTCTAGATCACCTTGATTAACACTAATAAAAATAACATTAAGATTTGAAGAACTTACCTCGGCCGAATATGGACTATTCAAAATATGAACTGAAGACCGCACGACAATCGACAAATGAATCCAACAGCACTTGAGCTACATGGCTTAAATGGACTCGTTTAAAAAAAAACACTGTTTTTCAGTTCCAGCAATTCTCTTGGTTCTTAGTAGGTAGTCAATACCTAGTTGATAGTTGATTGGATGGGAATGGCATCCAATGATATCGACTTTTAAATATCTAATATGATACAATGAAACACCTATAGGTTTAATTGGTTATTCGATAAATAACTTAATGTCTCCAGTAAAATCTATTTCCCTGACTTTTCCCAGGAAAAGTCTCATTTCCCTAACAAATGCATGAAAATAACCCTTCTTCCCTGACCACATTTCATTTCCCTGCTTTCCAGAATGTGGGAACCCTGCCCTCCCTACAGCCCGGACCTCGTTCCAAGTGATTTTCACCTCTTTCCTCACTTGAGGAGCACCTAGGAGACCGACGATTCGCATCAGGCGAGGAGGTGAAACACTTCGCGACAACGTGGCTGAACACACAAGGACACGATTTTTACAGGACAGGAGGGAATATTCAAACTCATCCCACGAATGACAAGTGCCTAAACCGATACGGAGACTATGTGGGAAATAACCTAATACTATCAGTTGACTGTACTGGTTGTACGAAATAAAATGTACAAGTTTCACTGCAGGCTTTGTAACCTTACTTTTTGATCACCCCTCGTAGATGTTAACTACAACTATTTCCCTAATAGCAAAATCAAAAGTTCACTTCCGAAGATTTTTATATGTTCTGATGACAACCCCAATCGAAGAAGACCACAATGCCACATAGACATATGAGATTACTTGATAATAGTTTCTAGGGAAATAGATAGGAGCAAAGGTTTGCTGTATTTAATAATAGCTCTGCAGAAGCTTGTAGAAGTCACATTCTTTGAATAATCACTTTGATTACCTGTTGTAATTGTAGAAGTCAAAAGGAAGTCACATTCATCTCTTGATACAAGGGGTACTGCAGAAGCTTGTAGCCACGGACAACACGAGATTTAGAACAATTTTTATGAATCTTTCTCAAAGATCTCTCCATCGGAAGCTATGCCAGATTCATTCATATAAACCAATCAAAAAAGGCTCGTTTACAGTTAAATCCAGAAGCATTCGAAATTACGTCCATGACATCCTCATCGCAAGAAAACTGAATCTCACTAATCTCATTTTTCACGTGAGAAAACACGAACAAGTCGCAGATAACCAGTCCAGCAAGTACGGTGGACGATGCAATCAGGAAATTTAGCGGCAATGGTGCAATCACAAACTCATTCTAAAAGCATTGCGCTGACAATTGTTTAACTCCTGTTCTGCCCAAATTTGATTTTGAATTTTGCTAACTTAGCAGATTTTCCATTAAATTTAGCATATCTTACACAAAAATTTTGCAAAAATACATTAAAATCTGCTGAGTTTAGCGGATTTAATTTCTATATTACAGTTAATTCACTTGATTTTAGAGCACAATTCAATTTTTTGAGCAACACTGTTCATTCTGCACAAGCATTATCGTTAAACCGAAATTTTGTCTTAAGTTGAAGATTCGGCGCCATGTTTATGCTTGGTTCAAGTATTTTTAAAGCGAAAATGTCCTTAAGTCAGTCATGTAAAATGAGGTCTACCTGAATTTACAGAACACAATCACATACCATTCTGCAGTATGGTTGCTACATAGGATGTACACTATCTGGCCATTTGTCACCGGACACCCCATACAAGTATGTTAAACCGGGCCATGTACTATATCATATGTAGGGCTGCCACAATGACACCCACAACCCTTCGAAGAAGACTGCCCACCAATTTGCGGTACGTGTCGGTGGGAATCTTCATACATCCATCCTTCAAATTGGCTAACAGCTAAGTGGTGTTCTTTGGGCGGCATGGCCTGGCTCTCAATCAGCGCTCCAATTCACTCCAAGGGTGTTCAATGGGGTTGAGATCTGGACTTTTGGCTGGCCAGTCAAGTTTCCCCACACTCATTTCCTCAATCAGGTGATGATAACGCATGCTGTATGACAGAGAGCATTGTCATGCTGAAGCAAGTATAGCTATTATCAAAATGTTTCGTATAATGTCGGTAGCGCAGAATGTCTAGAACTGTTTGGTACGCTTCGACATTCATGGTTCTACGAACAACCAAGACCATACAATGAAAAACTGTACAGGACCATGATGCCACCTCCTCCGAATTTCACTGTGGGTACAACACACTCCTGTAAGTATCTCCTGTTTTTTAGAAAAGTGTCTGCTGACGAATGGCCAGGTAGTGTAGTTTCACTACAAACGGGAGTTCTTGGAACCATAAATTCCATGATTTAAAATGTTCCTTATGATGTTATGAGGTATAATTCATGCATTTTGTCTCCTAATCTCATAATATTCTCTTCTTCAACCACAATATTACATTTTCTAAAAAGATTTTATTATTTTTTTTACAATTTCGAATAACTTACATATTCTTAAATATTTTATTAAAGAATAACATTTTTAATGATTTTTATTTGAAATTATTTAATGCATCCTTGCCTTTCCTAATTCATATCATGAAATTTCTTAGAATGAAATCTCAGTTAGTTCCTGATGGCCTAAAAAATATGAAAGAAAATTAATCAATTTTTTTTCTTTGTTATTTACAGGGTGACTTTCCATCTATTCCTAGCAGCACTTACTTGGCCCATTCGACATTCAAAATAAGATGATCGTAACCAAAACCAGATACTGCAGATATAGCTTTAGAGGCATCTTCTTTACGCATGAAGTTAACAAATGCAAATCCCTGAAATAATATCAACATCAGATAATTAGCTTACTTAAAATCTAATTGTCCTATCAAATAAGAAATGTATTGCCAATCAATAACAATTTAAATTTTTCAATTTATTCACTATTATGATTAATTTCTACATATATTTTGAGCTATTTATTCAAAATGCGATACAATAATCAGCTATAATTATTATGGAAAAACACATTCTAACCTTATTCAATAAAATGTATTTCTTAAATTCGGTCTTTGCTTGTGATTTATAATGTGATTACTGTATGTTAACATTAAGCCTGCTTTCGGTTCTTATGTTTTGATGCAAAAAATTCATTGTTCAGATACATATCCAGGGGTTCGACTTGAGATAGGCAGCGATGTCAAATATAGAAAAGTTTTCTTCTTAATGTTAAAAAGCATTCAAATTAATATCAAAATAATTAAAAAAATTAAACAAGAAATTAATCCTCTCGAGGAAGGTCTAGGAAAGTAGCGGAAGCCCGGAGATCATCTATTTTTACCCTTTTATCTGTACTTTTTAACCATTCGCATTTTTTTAATCAAAATATTGATTTTCTCGAATGTGGTACAGTCAAATCTCGTTACAACGAACTAGTAAATGCATGTTACATCAGTTTGTAGTTTGCGAAGTTTGTAGTATGCATGCCCAGTTTACCACGAACTGTTTGTCTTAGCAAGGCTTTGCATGAACAGCACACAAAACAGGATGGTAGCCTGCTTACATGATGTACTTAAATTTTGTACATGGTTTGGAAAAGTGTGCAGAAATTATATTGATATTATTTTTTGTTGTTTTGAAATTACACACATATCGAATGGTGCAAAATGGATGTTAGAAAGTTTTTATCTACTACGACATCCTGAAATTTAATGCAGAAGTTTTTCAAAGTGATTTCCATCTGCTGCACTCAGTGCATAGAGCCTTGAAATGAATTCTGTGGTGACTCTCTGAAGAACATTTTCAACTGCACGAATCTCTCTGGAAATGTAATGAGAGACATCAGTGAGTGAGCTACAGAATGTTCAGAACTGCAATAGAACAGTATCACGAGGAAAATTATTTATGGCATACAATAAACCACAGTAGACAAAAACTTTTTAACATTTTGAAAACCTTCTGCATTATACAGGGTGAGTAAAAAAAAAAAAAACTAAGTCCTAGGACAATTGGTTTACTCAACAATAGATGTGCTGTGAATGGGTGACACAACAGTTATTTCAAGGTTTGTTACTGCACTTGAGTTGATGTTTTATGAATGTTTTAAGATAAATCTCATTGCGCAAACCATCTTGCTCACACTGGACATGCCCTGAAAGAACAAGAAGAAGTAATGACCATTCTCCATCTATGCAATAACCCATCGAAGATCGCCGCTCTCGAAGCTATTGAGATCTTTAAAGCTAAGACTGCCTCTCCAGATCACCTCCTCAATTGCCAGACTGTATTTGATATTTATTCTATTTTAAATTCTTTATCTGATATCTTGTAATCTATATTTTGTATTTGTATTCTTTTCCTTTTCATCTTTGTTTGTATATTTAACTGTTGGGCAAGTCATCTACTAGGTCCGCAATTTGATTTTTACCATGTTATTTCAGTTTTTACCATGATCCTCCGTTTTTTGTTTTTGTATTTTATTTTATTCTTATTTTTTTATTTTTATTCCCATGTCCTCCTTGTTTACTATTGGTTCCTCTTATCCACACGATTTTATTTATTTATTTTTCACTATTTGTTAGTTCTTCAACCAATCACATTCTCTTTCTGTACCATATTTTCTGTATATAAAGGCTTATATCCTCTTATGTGTATCCTTGATAAAGCCGGGAATAAAAGACGAAACTAGTCGGAAACTCTGTTCTCCATCTTTTGTGTTGCAAAGTATCTACCAACTTTATCAGACGTCATTTCCGTACTCTCGAATCAAGACTACAGTTTTTTTCATCGTTATAATAATAAGCGCAACGACATGTATTACGATTTGCATTTATGACAAATCAGTAACTTGCCAAATATACTTCGTTATATCAGGTGTAAAATAGCTATACATTCTGTTAATGGAAAAGCACTTTGTTTTAGCCGATTTTTCGTTTAAGAGAATTTTTTTATAAGCATGTTAATTTTTCTTAACAAATCTAACCGGGTCTATGAAAAAGTTTGTCATCTCCGTAATTTTGTTATAACATTAGTCGACTGTACAGTAATTGGGAATTTTTTTTTATAATTATAGAGTGTTTTTTCCTCACTACACAAATAGATGATGCCATTGTCAAGTTGCCTGAAGTTCTACTTTTACCTTTGACTGCCCAGTTGTCTTGTCTTTAGCCAAATAAATTCTTGAAATCGGACCAAACTGTCTAAACAGATCTTGCAAATCAGATTCCCGTGCATCTTCAGATAAATTGGTGACTCGGATAGTAGCAGTCTCATCTGAAAAATATTTTTTTTAATTAAATGGGCTTTAATTTTTAATAATCATTTGCTGATACATCAAAAATAACAAGGCAAAATTTAATTCTTTTTTCTCGGGTTTGCTGTTATGGTAAACCAAAACTCCACAAGTTATGCTGACTCATTAACATGACGACAAATGAGTAACATACACTTGCACACACAAATTTAATAGCTCATTAGGGTTAAATTATAGGACAGCTAGCAAAGATTACCTCGCCGAGAAGGCTGCATTGATTCACCACGACGATTCCCGCCATCCCTTGCACCTGGGGGAACGTATTTGCCAGTTTTGGATTTCTCTTCTGTCTGTGCTGCAGGTGTTGCAGGTTTCTTCTCATCTCCTTTGAGAGTTTCTTGCAGAGGTCCTAAAGTTTCTTTATATGGACACTGAGTGGTCCAGTGATCTTCTTTACACATTCGGCAACGTACCATTTTGGAGCCTCGTAACTTGGAAAGTGCATCATCTTCAACAGGTTTTTCTTCCTGAAGAGAAAGTGTAAGAAAAATTTGCTTTCAAGCATAGTGGAAAACTTACTCATAATAGAAAGTTCAAACAAATCCTTAAGATTATAAATTTCCTCATTTTTAACCATTTCAGGATACTAGGAATTATTTTCATTAAAGGAACCATTCTACGCTGCAGAAATCAAGTCTTCATTCCAGAACATCATTCTTTTTTGCACCTCGCATCTTGCTGGAAATTTTTTTTCCTGATATGACATCATTGCAGCCAAACAGCTTCTACTGTCTCTTTACCTCATAGGATACATTCATGTTACTTGCTGATGGCAAGTACGTGTCCCATAAAAGATTCCCTGATTTTAAGAGTAAATATCTTGGAAACAGATCAATAAAAGTATGAAACAAGCTGTAAAAATCTGATACGGAAATTTCAAAATCAGTTATATAGTGAAATTTCGTTCTGAAATTTTGTGCCATCTCTGTGCTGCAAAAGGTGTACATTTTGAATCGCTTGTGATGTAACTACAATGGCTGCTTGCAAAAAGCAGTTTATAGCCTATTTCTTGGGCTCCATACTGCGACTACAGCATATAGCGCCACCTGTTGGCAACATCTACAAATAATTTGGTTTGGTTTGGTTTATTAGAAATTTTGGCGTCGACTACTAAGGTCATTTTGTGCCTTTTACACAAGTTATATCTGTACACAGCCCGGGACAAACACAAACATCCATGACCACGGCGGGATTCGAACCCACGAAAAGGCAGACTCGCAAATAAGTTGGAACTAATTTTGAAACTTCTGTATCAGATTTTTACATCTTTCGAAATAAACATACCACTTTTTCATTCTTCTATCTCCATTTTCGAGATAATTACTCTTAAAATCAGGGAGTCCTTTGTGGGTCACTTGTATGTTCACGATATATGCATAGATTTTATATATTTTGGGGTAAGTAAACTTCCACATATATCCACCAAAAAAAAAAAGTTGGGACAAGGAATTGTCCTTTGTATTGTTCCAGAGTCAGGAATTATCCAAGGAAAATATTGGTTACATCTTGAATGCTTATATGGTCCAAAATAAATAAACCAGATTCCACACAATCATCCGAGTAAATTTTGACTGATATATTACCTATATTGCTTTCCTACTTATACACTTGGTGGTAAATGTTTGGCAGCACACATTCTTAGGCAAAAAAGCACGAGATATGAATAAAAACAAATTGGACACATTTGGGGTCGAGCATAATTTTATTCTCTGTACTCTGTCAAATGTATTGAATGTTATTCGTAACTCTGAAACAACTCCTTGGAATTTGATCCAATTTTAACGGTATACAGTTGTATGTACTCTATTATTCCTCCAAATTTCATTATCCTAGGCATTAGAGAACCTGAGTTATTGACTTGTTGATCCTGGTGGCAGCATTTTTATTTCTGTTCATATCTCTGTTACCGTTAAAATTTAGACTCATGTTCATAAGAACTTTTTTGCTTAGAATCACCCATACTATCTCCCCTAAAAGCTTGAACATTGATTTTTGAACCCACCCTGTATATTTGGATAAAGTCATCACGATCATGAGTCAAGTGATAAATCAATTTACAAACCACTGAATAAAAGTTTAACATTCTCTTCATTGTCAACAAACAATATTATTATGGTTGCAACAGGGAAGAAATAGCAAATAACACAGGTAAAACATTAAGGTGAAGCGAGATCACTGAAGTATGTTAAATCTAAAGTTGGTGCCAACAGGTGAACTATGAGTAAGTGAGTAGTATCTATGTAAGGCAGAGTTTAAACATAGGTGCCATTACCAATTTTGTAATATAATTGTATTTGCAATTGATTAGCACGTTAGTCCCACTTCACCTTAGTTCTCAAAAGACTATAAAATTGAAAGCAAAAATGATAAAATTGAAAGCAAAACTTGAAAAATTTCCACATACTTCTTTATTGCTAATAAACTGCATGAAAACATCCTCAGTAATGATGGTGGTTGTGGGATTTGGTCCTGGTTTATCTCCTGAAGCTAAACCAAACTTGCGCCAAGTCTATGTATATTAAAAAAAAAAAAAAAAAAAAAGCTCAATGTTAATAGTAACGAAATTGATATCATATTTCTTACTTAAAACAAGTTATTAATATTAAAACAATATTTCAAAAAATACCTTTCTGTTAGCAACAGATCGTGAAACTGTCCTTTTTTCAATTTTATACTGACGGACAACCTTTAAGTTAAGAAAGAAAATTCAAAAATTATTATGCTAAAATTTATGAAAATTAATAGCTATTTTTTTAATAGTTTTTAAAAAGGAAATCTTCACAACTTTATTTCAAAGCATATTCAAGAAGAGCATGCTCAGGTTTTATTGTGGTCTGGAGATTTTCCATTCCATTTTCATTTCACAGTTTATCTTTAATAGTGTTTCTAAGTGCCCTACAATTGTTTTCGTCAAAATATATAAAAAATAGTAATTGAGATTATTATTAAGCATGTTGCCAGTAACTGCAAAACCAAGTGACTCTCCAATTGCACTCACAGAATTTAGCAGTCATACTCAACAGTTAAGGGATTTATAAGGCTAGGCTGTTCCGATCCACAAAATATCATCAAACTTTGCAGAAAGAGCATAGCTGATATTCAATAGGCCATTGGATGGCCTCTAACTGCTACACATGCTGCATAATATTGTGGCAAACAGCATATTAAACTCTCCAGCAGTTCTTGAGGCAGTCAGTCCCAATCCAAACCAGCACTCAACATGGCTCTTGAAGAACCTCGGGTGGTGGTATTACAGATGCAACATGTGTGCCTAGAGCATCCCATGCCTGCTCAATGGGATTCATATTGGGGGAACAAGGTGGCCAACCTACACTGATCAATTGAGTGATGAAAAGAAACCACAAATTCGCAATAATCATTTTTAATGCCTCAGATGTACATCTTTGGCATTAAAAATGATTATTGTGGATTTGTGGTTTCTTCTCATCACTCGATTGATCGTTATGTCCACAGTTTCTTAGCGGATTCTACTTCTGGTACCTACACTGGATATTTCGTGTTTCATACACTCCTCCATGATGTGTGCTCTGCGTGGACAGGCATTTTCATCTATGTAGAGGAACTTTGGTCCGACTGCTTTCCAGAAAAGTTGCAAATTTTTTTGCAAGACGTCATGGCAGTAGATCTACGTATTTTCTGTATCACGGTCGAACACCTGCAATGACGTGCGTGCACCGATCATGATGCGAGAGCCCACTACAGCAACAGGCATTTAGGGTGAAAAATCGGTCATCCAAGGATGTGGTGCCACATGGACAGCCACTTCTGGAACATTGGATATTTTCCACCATTTGGATATATTGTTGAAATATCCTCCACAGACAGGAAGTAATGCTTCTTGAAACATGCACAGCTTGCGATACTTCCATCTGGGACTGAGCAGCCTCAAGATATCCAAGAATTCTTCTTGTCACATTCAAATGAACATGAGAGGACATAATTTATCAATAGAAATTTCTTCAGTAACCAAACAGATGTGAAACAACACTTTTAAACCGAAATAAAGAAACGTGCACACTGCCTCTACAAGGGGTGTCATGGCAAACAAACATGCTGTCACTACAACCCTTATAGGGCAATGTGCTGAACTACCTTTTTGTTTCTGCATACACTGAACGACCAATTTATTAGAGACACCTCTTATGGAAAATGGATCGGCCCCCCAGTGACACCCAAACAATGGAAAAGGCCGAAGCAGTGTATAAAAGGGATGCATTGGATCACAAGTTGCAGTCAGCAGCAGAAGTGGATTGAATATGGGTAAATCCAAGAATCTGACCGACTTTGAACGATGCATGACCATTGGAGCTCGACGGGCGCAGTTGAGCATTTCGCAAACCACGAACCTCCTCGGGTTTCCCCGTGCAACAGTGTCAAGGGTATTACGTGAATGACAGTTATGCCAAAAAACAACCTCCAACAAACACAAAACTCCGGACGAAACAAGGCCGTGGATGAACGAGGCTAACAGCGACTGGCACGAACCATCCACTGCAACAGGAAAGGAACAGCCCAACAAATTGCAGCACAGTTCAATGAGAAGCATCCCAACCCATTTCGGAGCACATTGTGTGGCGCACCTTGCACCGAGCAGGGTTTAACGACAGGCGGCCAGTATGGGCACCGTCGCTATCACCGCAAAATAGGAAAGCGCGCCTGCTAAAGGCACACAGCCATCGCCAACTGGACACTGATGAATGGAAGAAGGTCGCCTGGTCCGACAAATCACTGTTCCTACTTCATCATGCGGACAGAAGACTGCGCATCTAGCGCAGACAGCACGAGTCCATGGACCCATCTTGTCAGCAGACAACCGTACAGGCGGGTGGAGGAGGAATGCTGGTTTGGGGCGTCTTCACTTGGGACACACTGGATCCTCTGATATCCGTAGACGCATCCCTGAATGCGACACACTACCTGAACATTGTTGCCGATCAGGTGCACCCGTTCATGATGACTGTTTTGACTGATGGTGACGGACAGTTTCAGCAGGACAATGCTCCCTGTCACCGTGCTCGAATGGTCTTGGACTGGTCCGAGGAACATGACACGGACTTCCACCTGCTTCAGTAGCCAGCTCGGTCGCCCGATCTCAACCCGATTGAGAATTTATGGGATGAAGTGGAGAGAACCATCCGACTCCTTCCCACACAACTGTCCAGTTTGCACCTATTACGGGATGCTGTGCTATCACCCTGGGCTGCTATTCCTCTGCAGTGGTTTCAACACCTTGTTGAATCCATGCCAGCACGTATTCAGGCAGTTCTCGCCACTAAAGGAGGCGTAACACGCTATTTGTGGGGTGTCTCTAATAAATTGGTCGTTCAGTGTACATTACATAAAGCTAATGTAGAAAGAGAATTTCTGATATTTAAAAAAATTTCTTCGTCAACTAATGGCTAATAAACGAAACGAAAACGTTAAACTTATTTATGCTCTTGTATTGTAAAGTAACCATACACTCACTGGCTAATGAACTAGAAACGTGTGACAAGGGGTTGGACAAAATAATATGAACACCTTCTATTTTAGACATTTTGTCGAATATCTAGAAAAATACTTGACAAATCATCCTGAAACTTCAGAGGTGTAAAAAGCATGTTAACCCTCATATTTCAGAGAAGATTTTGTTCTGAAGTCAATTAGGGGACCAGCAACAAACTGAACCAAAATAATGTTTGGATCACCCTGTAAAAAAATAATGTTTGAAATGTGTTGTAGCTGTAGCATAGGATTATGAGGCTTCTTTTACTTATATGTATTCAATTGTATGAGAATAGCATGTACATTCATGGAGATATAAGGTTTCTTTAAAATAAAAAAAATAAAAAAATAAAAAAATTCGAAATTTTTTCGCTGCAGGGTCATAAGAGCGAAAGGCGGGCCTACGGCATACAGATTTCATATCAGCATAAGGAGAAAAAGTTGATACTGGTGTCCAATCCAAAAATAAAAATATGAAGAAAACGCCTTAACGTTTTGTTTATTTTTGAGAGCAAATGAAATTCAACCCATTCTGTCGGCGATATCTTTCCGAATTTTCACGATATTTCGTTTCAGGTAAAGAGGAAAGATCATCGCTGAAAGCCTCCCCCTCCCCAAGTGATGATCTGGGTCCTACTCCTACTAGAGAATTTTGCGCTGTCCCAGAGATAAGTAACGACTGCTACAAGATGAAAGTAGCAGCCAGGACCACGGCTTTACGTGCCTCCGAGGCACAAGGGACACAGAGATGGAAATCACCCCCAGCTACTGGGCATCCAGCTCTGGTCCAATGCACGGGTCTCGGCAAACAGTGTCCCTCGATGCTGGCCCCAGTATCAGTCTCATCCAGCCACAGGTCCACCAAGCCACTTGCTCTCACCCAACCAGTGGCTAGCCACACCAAAAGCTGCTTAACTTCACCAAATAGTGCACCAATCGGTGACATAACCAGGCCACTATCACTCCCTTCAAGATATTTGCATGGGTTTTTTATGAGTAGCTCTATACATATGGCTAATAAATTATGCAAAACAAATTTTTGTAATGCTTGTAATTTCACAGTTAAACATTATCTAGTAAAAATGCAGTATTTGTCTATTGAAATTATTAATTCTAAAGAGATGGTAAAGGAAGATTTTTTAGAAATCATCCATTAGATGAATCTTATCATGTCGATCATGGATGCCACCCCCCTCTGTTTGCACAAAAAATGAAAACGGAATAACTTTCAAATTTTGTTTTCAGAAATGTGGCATCAATCTCTTAGCTTAGCTGTATCAACTTTTCAGGCTTTTTTTTTGTGAACCCCTTCAAGTTGATTGCATTTGCTTTAAACAATGGCTGTAAAGAATACCAAGATAATGGCATATCATGAAGCAATCGATTCATCAAGAATGAAGACAATGTTTTTTTGCTTATATTTTAAGTATTGTTGACATGGACATGGGGACATCTATGCAGTGTTGGGCAAGATAAAATAAAAACAATATCTAGATTAAGATAAAGATGAGAATTAAATGTTTATCTAGATAAGATAATAGATAATATAATTTAATATAATTTAGATAAAGATAAAAGATAAAAACAAAGTATCTAGCAAATTAAGATAAAAATTTAGCCTTTATTTAGCCAACTTTTCAAACTATCGATATATCGTGATAAGTATTGGAGTTTTTGCGATAACATGCTGTTTGCACCATGCTCTTTTTCGATATGTTAGCTGCTTATTACATTTATATCGTGGAAATCTAATGTTAATGGCGCACATGAAAAAAGGTCATTAAGCAGAGAGGCTACTCAGTACGTTTATGCTTAGGATTATGGGTAATGGAAAAAGCGTTGCCTTGCTTTCGAGTTTCAATCTACTCCACCAAAGAACTCAGAAATCACAATGTTGGTTTCGTGCCTGGTGAAATGAAATCTTTTCTTTGTTCCCGCTCATGGTTAATTATTTATTATACATATATAATTTCTTAATTTGTTTTAACGCTTCGAGAAGTGACTTGGAGCTGGAAGAGTGAGCTTCGAAACAGCGAAAATACAATGACTGCTGACAGGAGCAGCAGGGGAGCAGAAGACTAGTGACGTCACCTACATGATAACTCTGATTGGCTCCGTTATTTCTGTATCGATCGAAAGTTTGATAGACTAGATGATCTATGTGCACGTGTGGACTTGAAGCTCACGCCAGACCGATTCCTTATACTAAGGACATAGAAATTCATCTGCAAATTTATCGATCACACAAGCAAAGAAAAGGATTCCACAGAATCTCTCGCCACACATGGCTGGCACCATCAGTGGCCAATCTACTGATCATAAATGGCATACTTTATCTTGATAAATCTGTCATAGAAGATTTGTTGATTTCGAACTCAAGAAATAAGTTTTCTTGTTATTTTAAAATTTCAAACCAATTTGGGCTTATTTTGATGCACTTACAACGTATATTTATTTCATACATCAGTCGTCATAAAATTTGTTCAGTGTTGCCATCTGTCGAGGGTTCGGTGTTCGAAATTTTCAAAACAAAATATACTGCTTGTTAAAGTTAAGTAGACCACTAACTGTCAAGATTTCTATAATCTCTAATATTATAATTAAGAAAAAACGATTTTGAAATGCAACTCACAACGGAACCCCAGCTAGCCTTTTTTTGCGTGCAAGCACACCATGGAAGCGATAGCGTTGCGCGGCAGTGAAGCATCCCGGAAGTGCGCAGAGTTCAAAAAACATGGCGGAAAGAGGGGAAGCAAACTTGTTAGCGGCAATAGCCAAAGAATTGCAGTTAGAGCACTGTTATTAAGCATAAAACCTTAATTTTGCTGTACAATTATTTGTCTCGAAATAATTTATAAGATGAGGTAGGCATCCATGAATACTATTTTTATTTAAAATTATAAAGCACCGTGATACATACCCCCTCACCAACGCAACGTATTACTCGACGTTGCACATGAAGCCAGCCCCGTGTTCAATTACCGAATTACTTAATAAAATGAAATTATAAATTAAGGAAATGGTTATTAATTACTCTAGACATTTTTTACTGGAAGGCAAATAGCAAATTGTAATAATCTATTTTAAAAATACTAAGTTTGTTTAGAAATTTGAGAAGCCATTCAATTGCCATCTGCTGCTGTCTATTTCATCTGAATTGGATTAGTGCTTATTGCTGTGAGTAGTGGAAGAAAGAAGTTCCGTTAAGCGCATTAACACACCGCTTTAACAATGGAGTCCTTGTATGAATGTACGTGCTCACATTTTTTTGTTTTCGTGGTTTATTTTGAAAGAAACAAAAATCTGCACTCTCTTATTTTGCAAGCATCTATTGTAGCTTCAATTGAGTAATCTATTTCAATTTGGTGGAAATCTGTGACATACATGTTCAAGGGATTCCCTTGCAACGTTCTCCCCAGAAAATTTTATCAGCTGGGTGGAAAGATAAAATAGCCGGGCGGACAAAAATTAAAAACAAGTGAAATACTATGCAGTGGTGTGCAGTTTTTCGTGTATTCAGCCGGGCGGCGCGCCCGTTCAAGAGGGCCTCGGGAGAACCCTGCCTTGTCAGTACAATCGCAAATAAAAAAAATTCGTAAGTGAGAACACTAGGTTGACACCGAGTTAGACACTGCGCACCCATGTTCCCGCCTACTGTCTGGAACATGTTCGAGGCGAATGTATCTGATAGTCATGGGACGAATAATTTCTCTGAAATCTGGAACAACCAGTTTTCTCATATTGTTGGACATAGTCATCCTACAGTTTGGACAGCCATTGACTGTCTCCAGGCACATCAAGCCGCAGCAGCTACTGCGATCCTACAGGAGGCTTCAGGACATCCTCCCAAGAAGCAGCAGAGGTTAGAGTACAAAGAAATGCAAAGACTAAAGACACTCTGCAACCAGTTTCGAGGAGTGAAGTCCATAGAGGAAGTTCTAACTGGCCTGGGACATATCATTCAGCTTTAACAATATAAATCATTGCTGTTGTATTTATTTGCTTTAATTGTATTTATTTGCTATTAATGTTTGTAAAATCATATTTCAAAATAAAATATTAATATTTTTGTTTAAAATGTGCATATTTTTACTTGTGATATACATTTATAAACGTGATATCAATGGGAATAACGCAGAATTTGTGCAGTGGGAAATTATCCGAGTGAGACAGACATTTGGCGGTGGGAAATTGTCTGTTCACCTTGCAGAACAACTATACAGCGACCAACCCCAACTTTGGCCTAACTGCTATTGGTTGAAGCCGAACAACGCTTTCCAAAGAAAATAATGAATGCGCAACATGAGATAGTGCTCATGTCATTCGATTGTTGACTTTTTATTGGCTTAAAATAAGAGGAAAAAAAACTAGTGGGAAAAACCCCACAAATGCGGTATTTGCCTGGAATGCGGTGCGACCCTGCCAAAATGGCTGAAACTATGGTTTCGCTATAGTGGCTGGAATAGTTTCTATTCTAGCCACTGTAGTTTCGCTTCATGCTTCAACATTTGTTTAAATCGGTGGCTCGTTGCTAGGCAATGAAGCCGCTTTCGTATTATTACCCATGGTGATGTGCCTGAATAATAGGAGTTAGGCCAAAGTCGGGGTTGGTCGCAGTATAAGCATAAGAACTTTTTTCACATAAAAACAATAAGTTTTGGTACTGTAATCGTCAGTAGGTCATCAAATCAAATCAAATCATAAATAATAAACTTTAAATAATTTTTAAATGAACGCTAAGGGATTATTTTCGCAGTGGTAACAACGATTTTCATTAAAAAAAATTTTGATATTTTTTTGGAAATTCATAATATAGGGAACGCTTCTTTTTGCTGCTCGCATAGAAACGGTAAAGGCTATTTGATATTATGCTCGGTTCCCAGGTAACATTAATTATTACCATGGAAGAATAGATTAAACATTAATTATTATTACCATCTATTCTCCCATGTTATTACTAAATCAAAAGCAATACATTTCTTCGCATATGGTAGCATTTGTTTCTACCTTGCGCAAAGAACAGTCTCTTACCTTTACTTTCTTGCCGTCATCATTGATTTTGTATTCAGTGATTGTTTTTACACCATTTTCTATGATTTCAGTTGGAGCAGGCAGTAAATCTTTATAAACAATTCAAGACAAACAAAAAATAGACAAAAATTAGATAATTCTGCTGACAATTGACTATATCCATGTTGAAAGCGTTCCGGCCTCGTTTTATTTGACGAACAGCACTCACCTTCTCCTTCTTCAACCTGATCGGCCCAACTGGTCTTAATTCTGTTAAGATTAAGAAAAAATATTACCAAATATTTATAACATAAGCTAGAATGGCTTTAATAATACTTAGCAAAAACAAAGACAATAATTACTCACTCGTTATCTGCAGAAGGCATTTTTTACGTAAAAGTATCAATGAATAAAAATTGTCAGAGCAATAAGAAAAGAAATGGTGAAACGAAACGAGTTAACGGAAGAAAGGAAACCAGAAATTCAAAATTTATTTTAAAGCAATCAGAATATTTTTTAATTTATTTTTCAGCCAACTTGTTTAAATAAATATGATAAACTCATATAAATTTTTACAAATAATTATAAATTGTAAAAGACAGAAAATTTTAATTACGCATCCAGAAGAAAAACTTAGTGAAACCGTTTCGCACTTTAGAGAATTCTCAGAATCTTTTGTAAGCATTTGCAAACATGGCGAGCCGTCTTGGTGTTGCTGTGAAAATGTTGCTCCTCTGGAACGTGTAATGGGTTACTGGCTACAGGTAGAACTTGGAGGGAGTTATTAGGTAAATAAAAAGTAGTTTTCACTCTTAAACCGTTGATGTAATTTTTTTCTTAATTTTTAAATATTTTCTTGCAATACTTGATCATCAACAAAGTTTACTGAAGTTCCAATTTGATCATGATCAAACTCTTATTCTCTTTTCTTTTTTATTTCTTTCATCACAGTAATAATAATTGCAAAGATGTCCTACCTGGGGTGGAAGAGAGCTAAACTGGAAACATCAGAAAAAGACCAGTTCTACACTGTAGCCAAGAAATACTGGGAGAAAATCCCACCAACTATTGATGGAATGCTAGGAGGATTTGGTCATATCTCCAACATAGATATCCAAGGCTCCAGCAAATTTTTAAAACCTTTTTTATCGGTAAGGAAGTCAGCATAAAAATTGTATTGGTTGTTCTTACTTAAGCTGCCAATTGGTTAGCTTTTAGGTTGCGTTTCGATAGACTTGCGGACCTAACGAGAGCTAACTCTGGTAACTGTTACCAGTGAGCGAAGGTGAAGATCGCGACAATCGTGCTATCGAAATACTACGGGAGCTAGTCATTGTTCAGGCACTGTTTCAGAGATTTCTATTTCAATTTCAACACTTAACTGTAATTTTCTGTTAACGTTGAAAGCAGACATCGACAAGATGTAGTATCGCGTCCTAAGCTCTGCGAATAGCACAATACCCGCTCTACCCATACAAATCCTCTATGGCTGCCACCAGCTTTAAACAAGCAAGATAGGTTTCTCACAAAGCTGTACGACCTCGAAAGCTAAGACCATTTTGTAGAGTCTCGTGAGGTTCTCGACTCTGTTGAAACGGGTAAGACCTCCTCACAAAGACCTATCAAAACTATTCTGAGAGAGAAAACCCTACTATCGCAAGGTCCGTGAGTCTATCAAACCCTTAATTTACAGCTGGAAAAAAATGTTTATGGGTGTATATGTACATCAAATGTGAAATGGATCAAGGAAAACTGGAATTACCCTAATAAAGATACAACAATAATTTCAGCTAATTTTCACTATTCGCACAATCGCAAACTGTTCGTTTTTTTGCCACTCGTCTAAGTCTGAAATTGAGAGAGGTTATCTAAGGAAATCAGTTATAAATAACCCCCTCGGGGGGTTACCTAAATATACAGGGTGGTTATTAAATAACGTGAGGTATCCAGAGCCCTCTGGCGAGTAAAGTATTGGATGAAACACAACCAAATTTGATGAGCGTACATAGTGAACCATGGGATTTTGATTTCCAAAAAAATAAAAATTAGTACTAAAAGTCTCCACCAATAAAAGTTTGGCGCTGCAAAAGTGTATTAGTGTGAATACTGAATGATTAAATGCCATAGATCAATTTTATTGACAACAAATGATTGTAACTTTTAAATGAGGTTCAATATGACCACCATCGTGATGTTCCAAGAACTTCATACGGTGCACGACATTTTCCACAGCACCTCGCAACATATCTGAATTTGTCTCGTGTAATGTTATTCAATCTTTCAAAGTGCGACATCGGGGACATGTCCTTGATACACAACACCTTTAAGAAATCCCCACAACCAAAAGTCACAAGGATTGAGATCAGGCGACCTCTGTGGCCATACCATAGGAAATGCACGACTAACGACTCTGCTGTCAGAGAAATGTTGCTGCAACACATGCTGTACGTAAGGTGGGGTGGTGGACCATCCTGCATGAATGTTGTCGAATCGAGACATCTTGGTTGCTGCACTTGTGGAACTACTTAGTTCTCTAGCATGTCGGCATACCTGTCAGCAGTAATGGTACAAGTCACTGCTCCACTTGCACGATTTTTCTCGTAAAAGCAAGTACCGATGATAAAAGATGCTGTAATGCCACACCCACACTGTGACTTTTGGCGAGTGGAGAGAGCCCAGATGAGTAGCAGCTGTGTGTGTTAATACCATTATTCAAATTAAAGTGTGCTTCGTCACTCCATAAAATCTGCCACAACCTCGTACCATCAACTTGCATGCGTGCTAAGAATCTCAATGAAAAATCCAATCAGGTGACCGCATTGCCAGGGAGCAATTCTTGAATAGAAGAGATTTTATACAGGTAATACTTTAATATTTGATGCAGGATCCCTTATCTGTGTTGAGTATGGGATCTGCGTGTGCCAGAATACCGCCAGAGCACGGCTGGTACCCTGCACATTCGTCGTCATCTGTTCGACAGCAGCATTTGCAACTTCTTCAACTTGTTGGTGACTAACCGCTTTGCGTCCACAGCTGTGTTAGAGTTCCTGTAGTTTCAAATCGTTGAATCATGTTTCGTAAGTTTATGCTCATCGGTCCTTTTCGCAGCTTTTTTAACAGCCGAAATTCACGAAGGGCAGCATTAGTGTTCTCGTTCTGCTGATAATACAGCTTGACTAACAAAGCACAGTCCCGTAAGGTAAGAGCCATCGAAAGGCAGTTGGCCTCGGAATGAGAATTCTCCCACCCTTTCCTTTTATACAAATTAATGCATTTTATTCGGTAAACAGTGCTAAAATTTTATTGGTGGTGACTTTTGGTACTAATTTTTATTTTTTTAGAGATCGAAATCCCATGGTTATGTTTCGTCCATTACTTTACTCGTTAGAGGGCTCTGGATACTTCGCGTTACTTTATAACCATCCTGTACATATCTCAACCTGTTTGGTCACTGGGCAGTTGGTTTCTCCCCGGCCAGTTACAGGAGGCTTATGGTTAGTACTTATTTTATTGGTCACAGAAATCATGACAATTCAATTTGCGGATTCAGTCATCACGCAGTCGTGTGATTTCTGAAGTTTTGTTTTGTTAATGTGTGGATAGTTAAAATTAACCATAATTTCTCTTCTTGTATCTTTAATGGTTATTCACAAAGTATGTTCGCTTAACAGGGGGGGGGGAGGGGGGATTTCGAAATTGTGACAAAAGTGAACTGTAAAATTGGGTGGGGGGATTATCTATGTATGAACGTTCGCTTATAAACGGAATGGCCAATTTATTATGACCAATTCACCTAATAACGCTGTTGAAGCTAGAAGGCGAGATTAGTATAAAAATGGAAAGCTTAGTGCATATGAGAGTAGTAGAATTGATTGGTTTGTGAAGTTATAGTTAAACAATGCAATTTGGTAGACCTTGTACGTGGGTTAGCTTGGAGCAATGACGCAAATATCAGGAAACCATTGCATTCGTGAAATGTTCAAGAGCAACTGTTGTGTGTACAGATTAGACTGTTAGCCCCAAACTAGATATGAACATGCAATTTGTGGTCGTCTAGTGAATGCTCGAGGGGAACTGCTCAGAATTGTAAAAACCAAAAAAAGAGCAACAGTGCAACAGGTCTTAGTCAAGGATCCTCTCAAAAGATCTCTGAAAGCACTGTTTGCAATACATTGTATTGTATTTGATATGGAAGCTTAAGGTCTGTTCACACACCTTTGATGCCTGCTGGTAACAAGAGAAAACTTCTCCATTTCACATAGGAGTACAAGGAATTGACATTCGATACCTGGAAACAAATTACGGGGATGAGTCGGAAAGTGATGGCAATTTGCGTTTCATAAATTGATTTCAAACATTCACAACAAACCTATTCTATTTTGAAATTTTATTTATTGCCTCATTTTTCAATATAATCGTTGCATTAGTTTATGCAGTGTTTCCAAAGTTCAACCAGTTTCTGTAACCCATTTCAAGAAATTCGTTCAGCTGATCGCGAAGCCACTTTCTGAGTCGTTTTCACTTCATGGTTAACCTGTAAACCTCTAAGGAACTTAGCAGACCAAACAGATGTTAGTCACTTGGTATTAGTTCTGGACTCTGAGAATTTCCCATGACCTGCCTAAATCCAAACAAGAAAGTGTGACATTAAATGTCGGTATAATGCGCTGCGCCCGGCAGAGGCAAATTTTGTTGTGTAGATGTTTATGAGCAAGTGGTATGTGTGTCAATTGAAATTTTTTTTGTGAATGCATGTGGGTGTTATCGTTTTTCTAAATTTATTTTGTGTTGCAATTTTGTGTTTTGTTCGTGTAATGAATAGGAGGGGGTGGCAGAGTGTTTTGTGTGTTCGTTGCATGAGTTGAGCCCAGGTATGGGTGAATTGAATAAGTAGTGTTTGTTTATCAGTGCGTTGTTGTTGTGATGTTGTGGCTTGTCGTGTATTTCGTTGCAGTAAATAAATTGTCTTTATAATTTTAGATTTGTAAGTTTTATTTTTCTTATTATTAAGAAACTTTTAATTGCCTGACCACTGTCGCTCATTGCGACCCGACAGCGTTCAGGTATTGTTGAGTGACATTGTTGTCTGATACGTTCCAAAAAAACGGGCGAAGTTTGTTTTTATATTATTGATGACTTTTGTTTACTTTGTTGTAGTTGATTTTGAGTTCGGAGAGTGAACGGGCGTTCGCTGAATGGGACGTTTTTTTTGTTAAGTCGATGTGGTGGAATGGCCATCCGCCATGTTGGGAGTTTGGAGTCAGCGCTATCGAGTGTTTCCAGGAGTTAAAGGCGAATAAGAATAATTATTTTAACCTCCACACTCTCTCAGAATATATGTGATTGTGACTGAAGGATTTCCTTTCATCGTTACAAGCATTTTTCCGCTGTACGTTTGTTTTCTCGCTCGATGGAATTTGCCAGTTCGATGCCGACAGCGATGAGCGTAAGTGCCGTCTTCGGGTCATGCCACCCGCAGCTTGTGCGATAAGATGTCTGCTTGGGTGAGTTTAGTTTACTGTACTTTATTAGCCGCTAGTGGGTCCCCACAAGATAAAAGACTTCGTATTGTCTACGATCACAAGAATACCCTCAAGTGTGTGTGCCATGTTTCATGATTCCTAGAGAAGCGCTTAACTGTAATAGATGCTGTTTAAATAATTCGTAATAACTTTTATGCTCTGTGTAGAACGAATTGAATGAAGTCCGATTATAACTTTGCTGTTTAGCATAACTCTGTTGTTGTGTTTATATTCAGTTAGAATTGGATGCTAATGAAATCTAGTAGAATGAATTTAATGATAAAACGTAGAGCGTATGAATAAGATGAGGTGCAAAGAGATCGCGTGCCGTGGGGAATTCTGTTGTGTGAAAATTCGAGGCGTGTAAAGGGGGCTTAGCAACGTGCTTCTCTCGTAAGGAACGGGAACTGGGGTTCCTGCGTTTCCCCCCAGTCGTACCAAAGGAACCATATTGCGCCTTCTGGCGTTTATTGTGTGGAATATTTGACTCCCGTGTCCTTGGCCAGGGTGCACTGGTTACTGGCTATGCCCTCTATTTCTGCGTGCCCTGAACATAATAGGGAAATATGGAGACATGTACCCCGGCACCTGATCGGTCATTTCACCTCAGGGTGTGGAGCTGAATCTAAGTGCTGCCACCTATTGCATTAAATTTAGAGCGATAAGTAAAATTACTCTGATTAAGTATAGGGGGCCCCTTTAGAGTAGTGTTATAAGTTAAATTGACTTAGATAATTGAATATCGTTAATATAAAGTTTAAACGTGTACATGTATGGAAGCTACAGCGTAGTTAAATTGTATTTGTGTGGGTGTCTATTTGTGAATTTAAGTTTACAACACCTTTGGCGCGTTTGCCCTCTGCGGTGCCTCAACCCCTGACAAGTCCCGTCCAGCTACTATTCCAGTATTTAGCTGGGTGGTTGATAATAGTAGTGGGTGGGCAACGTCACAAAAGCATGGTGTGAAAACACTTCACTGGCAAGAAAACAAACTCAAGGCCATGAAAAGTGCTGGTAAGGTATAGTGGTTTGGGATGAGCATGCAGTTGCCTTGTAATGGCAATGGGGTTTTGGGATAGGTATGGTTTTACCCTTTTTGATTTTCTTCCCTAAGGCAAGACGATCGAAGCAGAAACATACGGTGCAACATGAAATGACTGTCTGAAAATGGCTTCACAATCAACCGAACAAATTTTTTTTTTTATGTGGGTACATAAAACTGGTTACACTTTGAGGCTGCTACATTAACAAGTGCGACAATTTTGTTGAAAAATGAAGCAATAAATAGTTTCAAAATTAATGTTCGATCTGAATGTTCGAAATTAATGTATGAAACTCATATTCGTATGTTATCCGATGAATCCTTTTCAAAAGTTAACCAATTAAAAAAAAAAAAAATCAGTAATATGTGATATTATTCTTGTTTTGTTATTTTACTTTTGTTTTCAAATATCTGTTTATTAAACAGTCAATTTAATTTTTATTTGATTGAGATTAAAAACTAATTTAGTATTTAATACAAAGTTCTTTTAAAACAATTTGCTTCAGAATTTACTTCCATATTTTTTTAATAAAGTTTGAAAGGTAGGTGACATGCACAATAAATAAGGAGGGGCACAATAAAACACTAGTAAGGGCAGACAGCAAGAAATAAAGGCACCATTCCTAATAGGAGAGAATACAGTAGAGAGATTAAAATAGAAGGCGATTCTCGATCCTATGGCAAGAGTACACGCTAATGCCCTCTTGGTGACATAGGCAGCCTACAGAAGTTGTTCTGCAACCTGTAGGCATAAATACATGCATGGTTTATAGTCCTTTTTTTTTTGCCACTTGAGCTTCATCCAATCTTAGATTACCGTATATACTCGCGTATAAGCCGAATTTTTTTTTCCAAAAAATGACCCCTAAAAACCACATTCGGCCTATGCGCGGGTCAGAGTTGATGAAAACTCTTATAAGTGGAGTTTACAAAGAACTAAGCAATAATTTTATTTATTAATCCGTTTAGATTTCATTTATTAACCCTTTCACTGCATAAATAAATTTCTGATAAGATAAAAGTATTCTCTCTCTTTGCAGCATAATGAGAATCTCTAAAAGGCTGTGGCGGCCATATTGGAAAAAATATGAGAGGGAGAGTGGCTTCAAACGAAACCAGCGCATTTTTAGGTGTTCTCTCATTGCAATACATACTGTAAATACATTAATCTAAACAGTTATGGTATTCAAAATGGAACATCGAAGATTCAAGAAGACTAAAAAATTCGATTTTGTAACTTTTTGAACATCGATACATGAGCTACCATCGATACTATCGCCAAGCACTAGCATATGAAATTTAATAGACCTTAACAGCACATTGTACAATTATAAACAATATACAGTGCAGTATTTCGCGTCTTTTTCCTCAATTTTCCATCCACTTTTCCATTGTTAAAAGCAAATGCTCTGGGGTCTGGTGATTTGTCCCGTGGAAGTGTGCCCCAAACTGCCACGTGCCTTTTGAACATCGTGTTCTTGCCAAGTGCGTCTTGAAAATCGTCCAAGAATGTTTTAATAAAGAAAGTTAATATGGTTATAATTAAAATATATTATTACATACACAAAAAAATATCAGGAATCGATTTCCACAACCAAAAATCAAAAATACATAACTAAAATAAAAAGGCGTTAGGCATACTGAAAGATGATTGAAACAAAATTGAAACCATAATCGAAATTATGTATCTGTTAAGCGTTATAATTTTAAAGATTATATAGGTGATTCAAATATTTTTTTTTTTTTTTTTTTTTTTTTTCTTTTTTGCCTCGGCTTATGCGCGGGTCAAGGCGTTTTTCAACTTTTTGGGCTCAAAAACAGGGGGTCGGCCTATGTGTGGGTCGGCTTATACATGAGTATATACAGTAACGTTTCAACATATGACCAAGAGAATCTTGAATTTTTTAGTAAAAGCAAAGAGAATGTATTATTTTGTAATTGTTAATATGTAAATTCCTATGGTCTTTTAATGCATCGTTACTTAAAATTACTTAAAGTTCAGCTAAATTGTATGTGGATAATCTGGTTGTAGGCAACAGTAACAACAGGACAAGAACATGTTGTTTTGCTTGTATGCCAGTAATATACCCTAACATTACACAGAAGTTATGTGGCACTCAATAAATGTGCTGGGGCAGTAGAGTACGAGGGTTATTCGTAACCTGAGATCCATTTTGCAATAAAACCAAATCTATTATGTATTTTCTTTACCAGGTTCTATGTACCTTTAACTGTTTTTCCACATAGTTTCCAAGTTTATTTAAGCACTGTCATAGCACTCAATGTACTTAGGCATGATCACTTCATAGAAGCTGCTACCGGTGAAGAAAATCACGCAGTTTTCACTTGTTCATCGTCGCTGAAATGCAGGCTGCAGATGATCTCCTTTAGCTCCCAGAACAGGTGGTAACCACTGGATGCGAGATCCGGACTGTAAAGCGGTGGTCAAATTATTCCCAACTAATCAGATCTTTTGTTTTGGAACAACTTGATCACCCACCTTACAGTCTGGACCTCACGTCCAGTTGCTATCACCCATTCCAGGAGCTAAAGGAGATCATCGGCAGCCTGCATTTCAGCGACGATGAACAAGTTAAAATTGCATGATTTTCTTCACCGGTGGCAAGTGATCGTGTGGAAGTACATTGAGCGCTATGACAAGTGTTTAAATAAACTTGGAAACTATGTGGAAAAGTAGTTAAAGATACATAGAATCTGGTAAAGAAAAAATTTTGAAAATATATATAGTAGTTTTGTTTCTATTACAAAACTGACCTTACTTTACGAATAACCCACGTACGTTACAATTGGCCAAACACAACTGCACATTTCAAGTTAATACGAGGGGATGTCCGAAAGTAATGCCATTTATTTTTTAACGGAGGAAATATAGTCTGTGTGTAAAAAGTCAACGTAGCAAAAAAAAAAAACTGATTACATGCACAGACATTACATAACAAAAATTGTTCCTGCTCACACGCACTATTTGCTACTTTAATGAATGTGTAATTTGATCAGATTTAATTTTTTAGGTTTCTTATCCATATTTTATAAATTTTAAAATGCAATGTAATTTGACTGCTTTTAAAATTTTATTTATTTCAGACCAAAAAGAGGCCTGTAGGTCACCGTAGAGCTTTGGACTGTGGTTCTGGAATTGGACGGGTTAGCAAGTATTTGCTGTTAAATTTTGTCGATTGCGTTGATTTAATTGATCAAAATCAAACTTATTTGGATGAATCGGAGAATTTCATTGGCGATTTAAATGAGCGTGTTGAAAAAAGAATTTGTTCAGGTACGTATAGTTTTCTTTATACAGGGTGTATCTGAAACCCTGTCACAAACTTGGAGGGGAGGTAGTATGGGTGATTCTAAGCAAAAACGTTCATATGAACATGGGTCCGTATTTGAACGATAACTGAGATATGAACAGAAATAAAAATGCCGCCACCAAGATCAACAAGTTAATAACTCAGGTTCTGTAAAGCCTAGATTAATGAAATTTGGAGGAATAACAGGGTACTTAAGACTGTTTACTGTTAAAATTTAGTCTAATTCCAGTGAGAAGTTTCCGAGTTACGCAGTCAAAATTGTAACAAGTGCTGGTTAGTACTCACAAGTGAACACGTGTTATGATGTTGAATGAGTAACTGAAACTTCTTGTTGGAATTCGATCAACTTTTAACGTTATACAGTTTTATGTACCTGGGCAATCATAGTGGGAAAACATGGAGACCAGGAATTATCAGGGAATTTAAAATGTCTGTGAAAAACTGGGAAAAATTGGAGAAATTCTTGCATGTTTGTAACTGTCTAACACATGTTTTCTCAAAAGTTAAAATTTATGCATCACATGACTCTTTAACACATGGTAGGCTGACATCGCCTTTTTTTTTTTTTCCTCTCCATTCTTGAAGAAATTGTAAACTTGGAACGTATACAATGGGCGTTCAAATTTGAACTGGACTTTATTTTTTATAAAATCAGGAACTACAAAAAAAAACGCGCGTGCACACACCAGTTATTTCTCAAAGAATTCTCCTTGCTTCTCTACATATTTTTCCAGCGTTCTGGGAGCATCTGGATGCCGGTTCTGTAGAAATCTTCAGGCTGATGTCGAAACCACGTCAGAGCAGCCTCTTTCACTTCCTCATTGGAGCCTCACCTCCACCCTCCCAAGAACACTTTCATGGTCCAAAAAGGTGATAGTCGCAAGGGGAGAGATCCGGGCTTTATGGAAGATGTGGTAAGATGTCCCATTTGAGTTCCGTCAGTGTCTTGCAGAAAACAAACATCACTGGTAAGGAGTCCTGATCGCTTTTTCCTTAGCGCTGGTTTCAGGGATGTCCTGAAAATGTCACAGTAGTAGGGTGCATTTATGGTTGGACTTTCTTCCAGAAAACCAACTTGAATGATACCCTTTATGTCGCAGAATACATCACCATCATTTTCTTTGCCGACGGTGTCATCTTGAATTTCTTGGGTCGTGGTGAGTCAGTGTGTCGCCACTCCATGCTCGCACGCTTGCTTTCAGGACTATGGTGATGAATCCATGTCTCGTTGGTGGTCACAACACACCTTTGGAAGCTGTCACCTTCCTTGCCCTATTGCTGCAGCAGCATGGAACAGATTTCTACCCGGGTGGTTTTGTGATTCTCGGAGAGTAGCTTAGGGACCCATCTGGCACATATCTTGTTGAATTTCAGCTTATCGTGGATGATGGTCTCCACACTACCAGTGCTGATGTTCAGTACTGAAGCCAATTCTCAGACATGAATCTGCCTGTTGTCCCTTATCAGCTTATTTGTTCTTGCGATAATGCCATTATTGACAGCAGTTGCTGGCCATGCCTTAAGATGTTCATTGCCGGTGGATTCTTGCCCTCCTAAAAACTTTTGGCACCAAGCAAAGACGGATGATCGAGACAAACATGACTCGGTGAATGGTCTTTGAAATTTCTGATGAATTTCAGATGCTTTTACACCTTCATTGTTCCACTTGGACGACACATCACTGTCTGCCATTTTGTTTAAACAATCGTTTGTCATGGCAACCAGATGGGTGGTGCTGCATTTGCATGACAGGTGGTAGTTGCCATTCCAACAATGAAAGCTTAGATTTTTACAACAGTGAAATTTACAAAATATAAAGTCCAGGTCAAATTTGAACACCCTTTGTACACTAGAACGTCAATTATCCGTAAGGAGTTGGGACTGAATAGTGAGAGATACAGGAACTGACTGATAACAGAACGTGAACACGCTTTGGCACTTAAGGGTGAACCTTCCCCCTCACGTTCTGACATCAGAACACCTGAATTTATTCATCAAGTGCAGCAGACGATCGGTGGCAATCCCAGAACATCCATGATGTCACTTGCCAAAGATCTTCATGTTTCGGAAGGAACAATCAGAAATGTTGTCCATGAAAACATCAGATATCACTCGTATGTTATGCGAAGAGGTCAGTTTGTCAGACAAAACACGGTAAAACCGCCTACTCAGACCGAAAAGGCTCTTAAACAAGCTGAAAATCCGTGTGAAGCTGAATTGCTGTGGATTTTCTCCAATGAAAAAAAACTTTGACCCGGATCAGAAGGTAAACAGAAGAAATGACAGATGGTTATGTGCAGACCCTTCGGAAGTGCCACGAGTCATGCACACGAAATTTCCTGCAACTGTCATGGTTTTAAGGGGTTGTCAGCAGTGAAGGACATGTGATGCCTCCACACTTCTTTCCCCAAGGCCTTAAAGTTAACTCTGCAGTCTACGTTGAGACCCTTGAAACAACTGTTAAGCCTTGGATAGGCACGATATGCAACGGAAGGCATTCTGCGTTTCAGCAAGACTCTGCCCCAGCACACAAGTCTCGCACGACACAGGAATGGATGGCCGACAACTTCCATGATCACGTAACCCCTAATCTTTGGCCTCCTAACTCTCCTGACCTGAATCCGTTGGACAACTACATATGGAGCGTTGTGGAGAGAGAGGTCAATGAACACCCTCATAATACCAAAGATGAATTGAAAGCTGCCATTGTTCGAGTAATGACCAATATGAACCATGACCAATTGATTTGCGCATGTCGACTGTTTCGATCTCTCATTGAAGCAGTTATAGAAGCTGAAGGCGGATTCATTGAATAGCCATATAACAAGAAGGTTTCTTGTGTATGCTCATGATATGTTTCGATAATAAAGTTATTATCTCGACTTATATCTCGGTTTACTTTCTTGACATGAATCTGTCCTCAAATACCATACGCACCCTGTATATTAAACAATTAGAAGATTTTTTTTCAATTTAATATTTAAGTAAAATTTTATACATATATGAAATGGAGTGGCAGCTCATACGGAACTACAGCGCCCCTAGTTTCACTTTTGATATTGATAACATTCAATATAATGTCTTTTTATTTATTTATTTTTTATTTTTACCGGTATTTTTCTTTTTAATACTGTCTTTATACATGTACAATTGTCATCAAAAGTTTTGTCCCAGTACAAAGTGCAGTAGTTTTTTTAGAATGAACGTTTTCAGGCATAGATTAAACTATTATTTTGAAGGGGTCGCACCGTTTGTAATGTTACATTCCCAAAAGGCTCATTTTCTTTTTCTGTAAGCATTATCACAGTTAACAAAACAAGACTCACATGTAAAAAACTTTTAATACACCATTACAGATTTTAATCATTATTAGAGTGCTTATAAACCCCTGCAAAATAATGGCTTAATCTATTTGTGGTGGTGGCGCCTGAAAACGTTCATTCGGAAAAACAGCAGCACTTTGTACGGGGACAAAACTTTTGACGACAATTGTACAGGGTGGTTATAAAATAACGCGAGATATCCAGAGCCCTCTAGCGAGTAAAGTAATGGACAAAACATAACAAAATTTGATGGGCATACATAGTGGACCGTGGGATTTCGATTTCTAAAAAAATAAAAATTAGTACCAAAAGTCGCCACCAATAAAATTTTGGCGCTGTTTACCGAATAAAATACATTAATTTGCATAAATGAGTTCTGTGTAGCGATCATCAGTATAAATGGAAAGACTGGTAGAATTCTCATCATTACTGCCTTTCGATGGCTATTACCTTACAGGACTGTGCTTCGTTAGTCAAGCTGTATTATCAGCAGAACGAGAATGCCAATGCTGCCCTTCGTTAATTTCGGCGGTTAAAGAAGTTGCAAAAAAGACCGATAAGCATAACAAACTTACGAAACATGATTCAACGATTTGAAACTACAGGAATTCTAGCACAGCAACCAGACTGGGGATGCAAAGTGGTTAGTCAGCAACAAGTTGAAGTTGCAACTGCTGTTGTCGAACAGGAGATGGCGAATGTGCAGGGTACCAGCAGAGCTCAGGCACATGCAGATCCCATATTCAGCCGTGTGGAAGCTACTGCATCAGATGTTGAAGTTTTACCCATACAAAATCTGTTCTATTCAAGAATTGCTTCCTGGCGATACGGCCACCCGATTGGATTTTTCATTGAGATTCTTAGCACGCATGCAAGTTGATGTTGTGGCAGATTTTATGGAGTGACGAAACACACTTTCATTTGAACGGTGATATTAACACAACTGCAGTATTTGGGCTGCGAATAATCACCACGCTTGTGTGCAGGAGCCTCTCCACTCACCAAAAGTCATAGTGTGGCGTGTTTTTCAGCATCTTATATGAACGGTCCTGACTTTTACGAGGAAAATCGTGCAAGTGGACCAGTGACCTGTACCATTACTGCTGACAGGTATGCCGATATGCTACAGAACTTCGTAGTTCCACAATTGCAGCAATGAGGATGTCTCGATTCGATCACATTATGCAGGATGGTGTACCACCCCACATTGGACGTAAGGTACAGCGTGTGTTGCAGCAACATTTCTCTGACAGCAGAGTCATTAGTTGTGCATTTCCAACGGTATGGCCACTGAGGTCGCCCGATCTCAATCCTTGTGACTTTTGGTTGTGGGGATTTCTTAAAGGTGTTGTGTATTGTAGCGTCCCGCCACCCCCACAATAATTGATAGTGTTACTCTCGGCTTCCGCATGGGTGTCGGGGTGGAGGAAGCTAGGGTTCGAAACCAAATTAACTGGAAAGAATCAGTCTGAAAGTGTGGTATATGGTTTAATGTGATTTGATTTATTCATAATACAAGCATTAATTTCTATTTCTATTATAACATTTCCTAAAATCTGCATATGCTAGTACTGTACGGGGCCCCAACGCTAAACTTAAAGTTTCTCGATCTACAGATATGTATTATACATGACAATTACTGGCACTCCTGCCGTGATAAGGCTTACTCATGCATGTTGTGATTTTCACTAATAGCATGGGCGTGTTATCGTATTTACTCCGCTGGAGTGATAGTCATGGGCACCTAAGTACTCCCAAATCAAATATTCCAGATATCACGCTCATACGCGCAAGGCGCCTCCTTTCAATCAAATAGAAGGGGGGAGGTGCTGGAACCCCTCATGGGTAGGACCGTGCTCCCTATCACTCCAGCCACTGGCGAGCCTGAGTGTTGGTCATGTGCGTAGGCGTATCAACTTTGCCCGTATACATGCACTAACCAGGTCACCCTACGACACGATCCTCATCATAGCAAAATTCTTTTACCATACTGCACGGTGATAATTCCACAGCAAGGTGCTTGCTTGATTTAACTTATTATCTAGGTCAGTAATAATAGCAGTACAAAAACTTTTTTAAACATTAAAATAGTCTATTGGTAGCGGTGCTATAGTTCATTGCGAAAGAACAACGCTGTAAACAGTCTTTCCTTCGTTAATGCCAAGGGCGGGAGGACAAATGGCATCAGTGGGCTTCATGAGAGTATCTCGTTCGAAGTTCTGTTCTCCGCGATAGAATTATAAATATAGTCACTCACCAAATTGTTCGCTATTTGCATTTGGTTACCATCATTACGAAATCGTCCGTCTTGCGTCCCAAGCTCTGGTTCACACGCTCACTTGCGGCCTCATCGCCCATGGCCGACGGCTCGCTCACAGCTCCGGGAGATCACGCCTCGACATCATCGAAACTGGGAGTCTTAATTCAATCTTATTCCTGTCTTGCAAACTAGATTACTCACTGTAGCTCAATATTAAACCAAATCTCAACCATTAATAGTACAAATGACTTAATTAATAACATAAAATTAAACTTTGATTTAATTTACAAGGCCTCATTTCGAATGCCAAGGCCTATAATTACTGCGCGACATCGGTACATCCGTACCGCTCAGATTTTTTTAACCAAAAAAAAACAAACTAATAAATTTTTAAACAAACAAATATAAACATCACTTATCCAAAATTCTCCGAAAGCGATCGCAACAATCCCCTCTCGGAAGCTGGGCAATCTTCTTGGAAAACATCAAAACAATTGCCTCCCAACAGAGGACTAGTTACGATCGCTCACGAAAACAACAATTACACTTTTGAACAACTACACGCAACGCAACACACTTGTATATTTCTTTATAGCAAAACAAAACTACTATAGTAAACAACACTCATTTATTAAGACGAACGAAACAAAACTCATAATTCCCTTAACACAGACACTGAATTTCAAAAATTCACTCTCCCCTTATATTCCCTCATCGGACATAAATGACGAACCTTTAACTGGGACGTCACGGTATCAAGGACATGTCCCCGATATTGCAGTGTTGAAAGATCGAATAGCGTTCCAGGTGAGACAAATCAATTCTATGTTGCAAGGCGCCGTGGAAAATGTCGTGCATCGTATGAAGTTCTTGGAACATGACGATGGTGGTCATATTGAACCTCATTTGTAAGTTAACAATCATTTTTTTGTTAATGATATTTGTGTGATGTGTCGTTTGGCATTTAATCATTCAGCATTCACACTAATACACTTTTGCAGTGCCAAAATTTTATTGGTGGCGACTTGTACTAATTTTTATTTTTTTTTAGAGGGCTCTGGTTGTGTTTTGTCCAATACTTTACTCGCTAGAGGGCTCTGGATACCTCGCCTTATTTTATAACCACCCTGTATATTATATAATCCTTAGTCTTAATGTCAGTACTATTCCATTGTTCGTGAAAAAAATTAGTTTTCTGATGCAGCACCCCCAGAAATTTGTTACAAGCTGCCACAGATGAAATGATCAGTTAATAATAAAACTCACTGATAAAGTATAGTGAAACTCCACCTATCCTCTCCCTAACTGCGATTGATCGAAGCCTAATCACAACGTGACATTGTGCTGCAAGCGCTATGAGCAATTAGTTCTTTTGTTTTTTTCTGTATAAAGAAATTCAATTCATAAATATTTTAATAGTCCCTAAATGCATATTTAATCAAGCATAATATTGAGCTAGTAAAACTTTATTTCTATCAAAACAAAAATTCACCTCTTAAACTGCTGAACTGCAATTAGATCAAGGTTGCCACAAAAAAAAAAATGGCTGATGATGTTGCTGGTGCATCATGGGGGATTGAAGGGAAAATTTTAGGGGTTCTTTTAAAAGTCCTAAATTATTATTTTTAATCCTGTTTGTCATAAAAGTTTATTTTAGTAGGCTTTTTTTTCTTTTTTTTTTTTTTAGCAATCTGTTGTGGATTGTCCAGGAAACCAAATAACAATGTATTCATACGCAAGGTGAGAAGGCCCACCAATCGCAGTTAGGGAGAAGATAGGTGGAGTTTCACTATACCTAGTGGCATAGCAAGGGTAAATGGCACCTGATGTATGGTATTCATTTTTTTTGACCCGTGTTATTTTGTCATCCCCCCATCACCCACCAAGAGCACAAGACTGGCACCTGCGGCATCATGCCCCCCTGTACCCCCGTCACTATGCCACTGAAAGTAGGTATCATAATTTCGGGCTGGTTTAACCAGCTCCTTCGATTAGCTTCGGGAGCTTCGTCTTGCTTAAGTCACAGTCATTGTTTATGAGCTGTACTGCCATCTCTTGCGGGTCGCTGTTACTATTGCGACTGTTCGCTGACCCATGATAACACTGGTCAATCCATGCAAAGCATGCAAGGGTCACAATAGAGGTTACCGTGAAAACCCGGATCTGTGATAAACGATGCTGTGATAAACAAGGATAGATGTTCTGAGAATTTTCGTTTAACATCGCACGAGATGCATACTTAAGGACGCAATGATTTCAGAGGAAGACATTTCAAAGTCTTCAGGAAATGTTTCTCCAAAGAAAATGCGTGGAAAAATCTTCACTTTCTGAAGTTCCCCAAAAATTCTCAAATTAAAAAGTTCGTAGAAAGAGCTTTTTTGTTTCGCAGTGGCTACGTACAGTGCAACCTTGTACGCCTTCCGTTCAATACAAAGGAAGTGGCCAGCTGGACCGCCATCTACCGACAGAATCGGATGCCAAACTAACTCAAATATCGTAACAAGCAACATGGCGGATTCCCATCGCATAGTGGAGAAATGGAACAATTTAAACAATTTCATCTTAGCTTCGAGCAGCTAATATGGGATAGAATGAATATTGTTAACGGCGCCGATCATCTGAAAGTCAAGAAAAGCTACATTTCCTTCAAATTTACTAGATCAAATCCCCCCTCAAGCATTCTCTACTCCTGTTAACTGAAGTTAGCTCTGATCGCTTTGCTGTCTTCATTTTGAATCTATTGCAATTTATTTCATGTAATAGATGAAGGAGGTTCTTCTCTTTCTGATGTAATTTTAGTAAAATTATTCAGGGCTCCTATCAATGTTTTGAGCTGCAGATACATCTTTGATTTTTTTTTATTCTAAATAATTGATTTATAATTATTATAACTATTCATGTAGTCAAAAGGTAATAGATTCATTATTATTATAAAAATTCTTAAGTATTATGACGTGTTTGGGTTTCCAGCAGATGAATTTTAGGGTGCGATTCTTTGTTCTTGTTATAGAAAAGATTTGCTTATAAACATTTAACAATGATTAATTCGAAGAAACTTATTAAATTTCTATAACTGGGGATGAGAGAAGATAACTCTCAAAAATGTTCCGTTAATTATACACGAGTTTTTCTTTTAAATTTCTTTTACTCCGCCATAAAAGTGACTATCATCTTATTACTGAAGCTGTCTTTGGACATTAAAATGGTTGGATGGCCAGCTATTCTATTATTTTTTTTATTTTCACCAGTGGACATTCTGCATTTGATCTATTGGGGACATTCCAATATTAATACGCACAAGAACAAAGTGTTGCATCCTAAAATTTGTCTGTTGGAAATCCAATGACATCCAGTGAATATTAAGTGGGTTTTGTTATAATTTATTTTAGTTTTATTTTTACTATAATAATTTATTTGGCATTTATATTTAGAAGTATCAAACAAAATAATAATTATAAAAAATTAATTTTTTTATATTTTTAAAATTTTATATGAAGAAATTGTAAAATTCTTAATTTTAACTGTAAAATGACATGCAAAAACAAATATTATTCAATAAATGGATATTTATAACAAAATAAGAATTTTTTTATAATAATAATAAATCTATTACCTTTTGAGGAAATGAATAATTATTAATCCATTACTTTGAATAAAAAAATTAAAAAATCAAGGATGTTAATCTGGAGCTCAAAACATTGCTGGAGGCCCTGAATAATTTTCACTATAATTACATCAGAAACAGGTGAACCTCCTTCATCTATTCTTGATTACATGAAATAAATTGCAATGGAGTCAAAATTTAGATAGTAAAGCGATCAGAGCTAACTTGAGTTAACAGGAGAAGAGAATGCTTGAGGGGAGAGGGGCATCTACACGTAGTGACCAATATATAGATCTAGTAAATTTGAAGAAAATGTAGCTTTTCTTGATTTGCAGATGATCGGCACCATTAACAACATTCATTCTATCCCATATTAGCTGCTCGAAGCTAAGATAAAATTGTTTAAAACGTTGCATTTGTCCACTATGCGATGGGAATCTGCCATGTTGCTTGTTTCGAAATTTGAGATAGTTTGGAATCTGAAACTGTTGCTAAATGGCAGTACATGTTGTCACTTCCTTTGTATTGAACGGAAGGCATACAAGGTTGCACTGTACGTAGCCACTGCCTTTTTGTTTTTATACAAGGGTTATTCGTAAGTAAGACCCGTTTTGCAATTTAAAAAAAAAATAAAAAATAAAAAAAAAACTATATTTTTCAAATTTTTTTCTTTACCATATTCTATGTACCGTTAACTATATTTCCACAGTTTCCAAGTTTATTTAAGTACTTGTCATAGCACTCAATGTATTTCCGCATGATCACTTCATAGAAGCTGCCACCAGTGAAGAAAGTCACGCATTTTCACTTGTTCATCGTCTCTGAAATGCAGGCTGCCAAAGATCTCCTTTAGATCCTGGAACAGGTGGTAGCCGCTGGATGCGAGGTCCCACCCCAAACAAAAGATCTTATAGTTGGGAACAACTTGACCATCCGCTTTACAGTCTGGACCTTGTGTCCAGTGGCTACCATCTGTTCCAGGAATTAAAGGAGATCGTCGGCAACCTGCATTTCACTGATGATGAACAAATGAAAACTACGTGGGTTGTTCTGTAAGTAAGCTTCATCATTTTTTTTTCACACGGAAACTCTATTGCCAAAAAAAAAATACACCATGGCATCATGAACTACACATCTTGCACTATTTTTCAACATAGTCACCACCGACATTGAGACGTTTGTCGTAGCGTGCAATCAGTTTGAAGAAAGAGTAGCAGCAGACAGGCATGCCCAAGGCTATTCAAGTACAAATCACGATGGCAGACAGACTTGTACTGACAACGTGGTCACATCCCAGTTCACCAGTAAGGAAAAAATTCAAAGTGTCACCCTCCGCAGAAAAGATTATGGCAACAGTGTTCTGGGATTCGAAAAGTGTGATCTCATAGTTTTCCTCCATCAATGCGTCACGCTACTGCAACACCCTCACCAAACTCGGGTCCGCCATTCGATGAAAGAGACCAGGGCTCTTCAGTGAAGGTGTTGTTCTCTTGGACAACGCTAAACCACACGCAGCAAGGTTCACACAAGATCAAATAGCCCTGGGTACACCTGTCTGCTGCTACTCTTTCTTCAAACTGATTGAACGCTATGACAAATGTCTCAATGTCGGTGGCAACTATGTCGAAAAATAGTGCAAGGTGTACAGTTCATGATGCCATGGTATATATATATATATATATATTTTAGCAATAGTGTTTCTGTATGGAAAAAAAATGATGAAACTTGCTTTCGGGACAACCCTTGTACATTGAGCGCTATGACAAGTGCTTAAATAAACTTGGAAACTGTGGAAAGATACGAGGGGAGTTCAATAAGTAATGCAACATATTTTTTTCTGAAAAGGGGGGCTGTTTTATTCAGCATTCAAATACACCATGTTATTCCCCAATCTTTTAGCTACACAACACTATTTTTCAACGTAATCTCCATTCAATGCTACGGCTTTACGCCACCTTGAAATGAGGGCCTGTATGCGTGCACAGTACCATTCCACTGGTTGATGTCAGAGCCAACGTCGTGCTGCATCAATAACTGCTTCATCATCCGCGTAGTGTGTCCCACGGTGAACAATTGTGACAGCGCTACCAACAGACGTCGAGTACAACAACGAGGTGTTTGATTGTGATCCGTCGATCTGCTCGAATGAGATCAGACAGTTTTGCTTGACCTTGCGGCGATGATGACACGCACTTTGCCAGATCACCGTAGACATTCTGCAAGTGCCTATGAATATCTGAGATGCCCTGGTTTTCCGCCAAAAAAAAACTCAATCACTGCGTGTTGTTTGGAACGCACCTCCATTGTAGACACCATTTTAGCAGCTCACTATAGCACTGTCACCTATCGGACGTCAATGAAATTATACGAGACGAAGCGGAAATGTTTGAAAATGTTGCACAAGAAATGTCCAGTTTTTTCAATCAAAATTGGCCGAGAAAAAAAATGTGTTGCATTACTTATTGAACTCCCCTCGTAGTTTAAGGTACATAGAATCGGGTTAAGAAAAAATTTTGAAAAC
Source organism: Rhysida immarginata (assembly GCA_023313115.1). Taxonomy (NCBI): domain Eukaryota; kingdom Metazoa; phylum Arthropoda; class Chilopoda; order Scolopendromorpha; family Scolopendridae; genus Rhysida; species Rhysida immarginata. Next base: position 619,474 of record JAHWFO010015202.1, read on the forward strand.
TTATATAGTAGTTTTGTTTTTATTACAAAATGGACCTTACTTTACGAATAACCCTCATATAACAAACAACTGGGTCAGATTAAAAAGACCCTGCTAATAAGAAATATGCATTAATATGCTCTAATTCAGAGAATATATGCAAAAGGCCAAAGTATGCAATTTTATACATTATAGAAACAATGTTTTTAAACACTTTATATACCCAAAATCATTATCCATAAATTCAGGACATTGCATATTGCATTTGCACAGAAATTCGGCCTGTAATTAATATATATTAGACGCGAACCCACCCGTTTGTATAATCAGGAAATAACCCATTGTTAGATTTTTTCTTAGTTGTGACAACGTCCACCGTCGCTGGTTTTATTATATATGGACAAAGGGCCAATCTCGGGATCTGTTGTCTGATTTACTGAATTGGTTCTGTATCTTCTTACTTTATCTTTTGACGGATGTGGAAGAAAAGGAGGACGAGACATAAGAACCCTGGAATAAAAATTATAAATAATAAAAGTTGAACACAGGGTGGTAAGACAACCTATGGGAGATATTCTTAGCAATTTATTACACGATTTGACTCACTTTGTAATTTTATTTTCCAGGCCTACAAAATTTTACACCCGAATGTAATCGCTATGATGTGATTTGGTGTCAATGGGTGCTGATGCAGTTGAAGGACGATGATGTGATAGACTTCTTTCGCCGAAGTCAGGCTGGATTGAAAAAGAATGGATTGATTTGCCTCAAGGAAAACATTTCTTCATCAGGAGAGATTGAGATTGACGAGACTGACAGTAGTGTGGCAAGGTCGTTGAAACTTTTAAGAGACCTTATTCGAAGGTCCGGACTGACTATTGTAAAGGAACAGCGGCAGCAAAAATTTCCTAAAGAACTGTATGAAGTTAGGATGATTGCTTGCCGCCCAAAGGACTCGCTCTGATGAGGGAAAATAAAGAAAGTGTGTTCCAAAAGAATTGAAAATTTTTAATTTTTTTTACTTTTTTTAAAGGATTAATTTTTTTAATATGTTTCATGAAATTATTCCAATTCCAGTATTGACCATTCCTCTTCAAAATTTTTTTATACGAGTTTGCTATCTAGATATTTCTTGGAACGGAGTTTTTCATACGTCGTAATTAGAAGAACATTTTTTAATTTTTTTTCTTTTATTTATTTATTTTTTTTCTTATAATAAGATTTTTAAATTGGTTGGCACAATTTTATCACATCTCAGAAAATTTTAAGTTATTCTGGCTCTGTTCTTCTATTCATTTGAATCTTTAATTTTTGAAAAGTTCTTGTTAAATTTTTTTTTGTTCTGTGTTAGTAGTTCATCGAATTTTGAGTGTAGGCGAGTTTGATGCATCTATGCATTGTAAATCTTTGCAGGGTGTACTTAATTTTTTAAATCATTTTCTTAACTGTGTGTTTTCATATTTGTATGATTGTTTCATTAGATTTCCTTCTTTTGATGTTCACATTTTTTTTTAACGTTCATTTTGTGTTTTTTTATTTTTTTGTATTTTTTTTTTTTAATTTTTCTTTTTTTTAAGCACTTGCAAAAATTTACATGTGGTGTCTTAAGAATATTAAATTTGATATTTGGTAAATGATATTGTTAATATAGTTTCTATATTAAAAAAACTTTCTTGTAATTTTTTTTCATTAACATTTAAAAATTTTTTAAATTTGATTTAATTAAAAATTATTTTACTTATTTGATTAAATTTAATGTAGTGTTGCATCTATTTGTATACAGTAGTAAGTTTTGATTGTCTGGGAGTTACTTTGATGGCAATAACGATAATAAATAACTTGCCTTCTAAATTGTCAAGTTTTGTCTTAATTTATCTTAGGACTAATTAAGATATTTGCTATTTTAAAATTTCCCTCGTATTGATTTGGGTTTGCCATTTTCTTAATTTGCCCAGATAATCATTATCCCCAGGTGTCTACTGTATAAGAATAAGTTGCATATTATTTCGTATTTGGTATTTTAGGTTTTTTTTTTGTTTTTCTTTTTTAAGGACAACGCATAATAAGGCACCATTGATAATAAAAAAAATTTTTTTTTTTTTTATTTATCATTAATCAGAATTTTTTTCATTTAAAAATGTCAATAAAATTTGTTGGATGTAATATTCTTGCTTTGGTTTTCAATTTACAAAATTGTCCATGTAAATAATCAATCATAATGTTACTGGAAAAAAACTAAATCTGCTTCATATGAATTTATATTGCTTATTTTTAAACGTCATAAAAACTTGTGTAAAATTTTTTGTGTTGCTTATAATTTTTTGTAATTTTATCTGAATTACTCAGGGTGTTTACAAATGATTTACACTAATGACATTTACCGTGTTGTGGATGGTTCGGGCTTCCAAGTTAGGTTCAGCCCTTTCCATGCATTCTCCCTGAAGAGCTATGCGTCTGGAAATCGGACACCACGCAAGGGCTTCTTCATTTTATCGAAAAGGGCATAGTCACTGGCTGCGAGGTCTGGTGTTTATGGAGGATGTGCCAATAGTGTAGGAAGTGTGGTGATTGAGACCAGTTTTCCATTCTAATTTGTCAAAAGTGATGGGCTTGTTTTTGGCAATAAGCTAAAATTCGTGTAATGTTTGCATCGTGGACAACCAAACAGTGGTTTCGTTCCCACTTTCAAATTCCCTCGCCCAGTTGAACAGTCACATGTGGCTGGGTACGATCACAGCACATTGCTGTAAATGTTTTTCAGACCTGTTGCCTTCCTTCCCCCAGAAACCACGCTAGTCACTCCTGCCGGTGATAATCTCCCTCTGAGATCGTGGCCTGCTCTTGCCAATTGAGCTACCACAGATATGAAACACCGTGCTGTTACAAGATATCCAATTGGGCTTCCATGAAGCTACCAAGCAGCTCAATCGGCAGAGCTGGTCCCGATTCGCAATTCCGGAATTAACTTTACCCTTACCCTTGGTGGGTAGGAGTAATGCCAGCGACGGGCATGGTCCCTAGTTAGAGTCCAGGTTGCGGAATTTCTCTACCCTTTTCTGTTATTGTGATATGTTTGAAAAAGTTTCTTAAAGTACGATTCCCACCCAAAACTGATATTTTTTTTTTTTTTTTTTTTTTTTTTTTAATATTATATGGATCGAGTTAACTATAAAAATATTAAAAATTCTGAAAACAAATTAAAATTATTCAAAAAACAAGTTTATATGCGAATTCTGTAAACCCAATGGACAGACATGTTGGATTGAAAGGTTTTGCTTTGCAATGTCACAAATATGAACATTTGTTATACAAGTTCTGGCCCTCCAATGTTTCTCTGTGGGACATGAAAACGAGGTGCTCTAGAGAAACATATTTGTGGTGCAGCATCTACTTAGGGGAACGAAAGCTAAGAGCACAGCAAAATCGAAACAATTGATTTTTGGAACTTGGAAGCTGGTTTTGAAGCAATTAATTTTTCTGGAAATGTGTTGTGGATTATAAACTTTTAGAATCTTAAGTGTTTTTAGGTGGTAAAGAGTTAATTTATTATCTTCTGTTTGTTAGATAACGTCTTTGTCAGACGACTGAGAGTTACCAGCCTCCTGCAAAATTTCACTTTTCAAGCTAGATTCTTTCAGACCACAAAGTTGTGCTGGCTTACCACTTTCCAGAGTTTGTATATCAGACCAATTCCAAATAATTTCTGAATAACCCTCGTAATAACCCGATTGGCTGTCACTTTCCAGACACCGGTATACTCCCCCCCGCCCCCCCCCCCCCCTCATGATTTCACGAAACTTTCTTTGGTTTTTAATATTGGTAGTGGTGTGCCTCAGGGTTCTCTCCTAACCTTCCATTCTTTCCAAAAAGCATTGACTAGTTCTCTCGTATGTCTGGCAATAGGGCTTAGCTTGTAGGCATTAACCATGCATTTCGTTGGAATTTATCGAGTTTTACATTGGAGGCTGTCTGCAGGCCAGTCCATTTTTTCAATTGCCGTCTCTTCAAATCCTGCTTGCCCATTTTACTTTGTTACAAGGAGCATTACCAGGTTAGTAAAGGAATGGTCCTATCCCAAAACTCCGTAATGATGGCAGTCCTGAATAGACTGAAATCTCAAAGTTGCAAGTGTCATACAGTTTCTGCTACAGAAACAGTGGGCATCAGGCTTTCTCTGGGCATCTTCCAAAGTGATCCTCCTTAGACAAGTTTCCATTCTAAAATTAGCTTTGCGTAAATTCTAAGCAGCAGCACAGCTTATGGAAACCAGTGTTGCTAATTTATTTTTTTTTTATAGCAGTACTTGAAAGTGGAATTTTGGAACTCGAGTTGTTTTAGCTAAAGATTCGATTGTATCTTATCTCAATGACCTGTCATTTACTTGGCCTTGCTATTTTGCCGTTTCACTGACATTGCACCTTGAAGAATTCCGGAAAGAAAAAAAATTAGTCCAAATTTTCACCACTAGGTGAAAATGCGGTGTTGTGGAATGACAAATGGAGATTTTAAGACTAGTTTTATTGTTTTAAACAAGCAGGCAAGGTTTTTGTTTGAACATACAGCATATGTTCGTTCTCAATATCCGCCTTATTAGCAGAAAGCTTTTGCAAATTAGAAAGTCAACATACCCAGAATGGAATGGATTAATCCATTCATTTTATTGTTTAGTGAAAAGCTTGCACGGAAGATCATGGTTTTAAGCAAGAAAGAACGCGCGCGCTGTTGGTAAAGTTGTTTTACCAGTCCAGCTGCATTGTGAGCATATTGTCGTCTAAAAGGACTGCGAAAAGGACCCATGTCAGATACTGGGTTGTGAAAAATGATAAAGAAATTTGAATCGACTGGCGATTTGGCTATCGCATCCATGGTCTATTACTCCATGGTCGCACCAGGACTGCGCGAGATAGCAGACGAAGTTGAGTACGTGGGTGTTGCAGACTTGTTCCTCTTAACGTCCTGCAACAAGTGGTTGAGCAACGGCACACGAATTGTCCATCCCATGGTCTACGGTGCGAAAGGTCTTACGGCCCATTCTGCATTGGTACCCATAGAAGACTCATCTGGTATAACAGCTAAAACCTCAAGATCCCTGTCAATGCGCTGACTTTGCTTCTCGCTTTCTGGCGAGGATGATTGTTGATGACCTGTGGCCGTGGAATATTCTATGGTTAGACGAAGCACATTTCACCCTAGAAGGAGCGGTGAACACGCAGAACTGCCGCATGTGGGGTGCCTCGCTCCCCCATGTCGTGCACGAAAAGCAATTGCATTCTGAATACGTGACTCACAGTATAATGTGGATTCACCGTTGATTTTATTCTAGGCCCCTTTTTCCGTGAGGAAATGACACAATGAGGTCCTGTAAGATGTTCTGTGATAAGTGTATGGTATTGTGAACTTTTTGCACAGCATGTGATTCTTGCCTTGCGAGAACGACGATGCTTGGAAACTACTGTCTTCGTGCAAGCTGGAGCATCTCCTCATATTGGCCGACAAGTGAAGGAACTGCTTCATGCCAACTTTGGAGTGATCGTGTGATCTCTAGAAGTTTTCCACATGCGTGGCGTCCACGTTCTCCGGATTTGAACCCATGCGATTTTTGGCTCTGGGGCTATTTGAAAGATCGCGTCTATCAAACAACGCGTACAGACGGTGCCCGAGCTGAAAGCCAGCATTAGACGACATGTCTCAGCCATTCCCTGGGAAATGCTTCATGCAACAATTCACCATGCTGTGCTACGCTTGCAACATGTCATTGACGCAAGGGGTGGACATATTGAACATATGCTGTAATCAAACAAAAACCTTGCCTACTTGCTTAAAACAATAAAACTTAATTTTAAAATCTCCATTGGTCATTCCACAGCGCCACATTTTTACCTGGTGGTGAATATTTGCACTAATTTTTTTCTTTCCGGAATTCTCTCCCCCATGGCCTGAATAGCCTACATTTCAATTTGCATCGCAATCGGCTCATTAGATTGGCGAACTTATTTTATAACCACCCTGTATAATTATCTCCGATATTATGCAGGGGGTCCCAAAAAGTCGTTTACAAGCTTTACGTGCTGGTCTGTCACACTTTGACAAACAAGTTTTACATAGGAAATTGTGTCTGAAAACGTGAACAGCCATCACTAAAGGGCGATGTTCGTAGGCATATTAGAGAGCGGAAAGCAGAATCATTTCAGGCGAGGACGTTGCAGGATCAGGATGCATCGGTTCAGCATTACGTTTACGGGGCCATGAATGGAATCATGTTGCTGTAGCACCCCCACCTTCCCATATAAAACTTGTTCATCATGGAAGATTTGTAAACGACCTTTTGGGACACCCTGTAGAATGAGTCTTCTGAGAAGGTGGAGAAATATCGGGAGGGTTGAAGAAACTTGCATGAGTGAAAACGGTAGTCTTGCTTATCAAGCCAGTCTGAATTTGAAGTTCGTTCCACTTGATGCAAGTGCGCATTTGAAGAATTGTGTGGTAGACATGGAAATTTGTGATGAAATGAGGGTTGATCGAATGAAAGATACTGATGGAATGAAGAGGTGACACGATGTGTACTGTTAAAAAAAAACGCGTCTAGTAATGTTGAGTGAGTGTGTTAATATACGCTCAAGTACCAAAGTCATGGGGGCGTCTCTTGCATCGCGTAAAGGTGTATAAGTAGGCAGAGCGGTATCAGTGCTGTCAATTCGACTATTGGAAGTCGTCTGAAATATCTTGTAACGCGATCATGGCTACACGATGTGAATTATCAGAGCTTGAACGCGGAATGATAGCTGGAGCTAGGCGCATGGGACATTCCATTTCTGAAATGTTGCGGACATTCAGCATTCCTCGATCTACAGTGTCAAGGTTGTACAGATAGTACCTCCCACCAAGGACAGCGCAGTGGCTGACCACAACTGCTAAATGCTCGTGATCAGAATGGTCCTTCGTAACAGTCACTACGTCATTTAACAGCCACATTCAATGAGGGATGTACTAGAAACGTGTCCACGAGGTCAATGCAGCGAAATTTGGCACTAATGGATATGGTAGCAGAAGACAGACAAGAGTGCCTAAATTTACAGCATGCTGTCAGAGGCCGGGCCTTGCCTAGGCTCTGAGGCATATTCTTTGGACCTTAGGTGATGGAAACACCTTGTTTGGTCCTATGAGTCACGATTCAAGTTGGTGCAAGCTGATGGTGCAGTCAATTGTGGTGCACACCACATGAGGCCATGGACCCAAGTTGTTAGGGAAGGCACTGTGCAAGCTGATGGTGGCTCCATCGTGACGTGGGGTGTACCATTGACTGGCAATCATTTGTAGCCCTTTACGGCCTTCATCTACCCTAACAAGAATGGAATGTTCCAGGAGGACAATGCGCCATATCACTGGACCGACATTACTCGCGATTGTTTGAGGAGCATTCTGAACAATTCCAACGAATAAATTGGCCACCTATATCGTCAGACAGAACCCCATCGAACATATTTAGGATATTATCGAACGATCCATTCGTGCACAAGATCCTTCCCCTTCAACACTCACGCAATTGGGCGGATTATTGAGACTGCATAGCCGAACATCTCTATAGAGGACTTATGCCGACTAGTAGTCGAGTTGCTGCACTTCGCCGGCAAAGGAGGTCCTATACGATATTGAATAGGTATCCCATGACTTTTGGCACTTCAGTATACCGTGTGTTTCAAAAGTTCCCGAACTGCCCGTTCTGTATGTAGGGAAAGCCTAACCTATGACAGCAGGAGTAATGTTCGGCCAACCAGTAAAGTAAACCATGTGCTGAAATAAATTACATAAAATCAGTTTTACATAGTGGCAAAGTTCTCAAATGTGTTTATTTTATTTTTACAGTCCCAAAGGAAACGGTAAATGTAGGTTACACCATTTGCTCAAAGTGTTCACCGTTCACCTCTTGGCAATACGTGAGTCGGTGCTCAAACGCACTGCAGGCATTGATTCATCACCTGCCTAATTCTTTCCTTCAGTTTGTTAATGCTTGCAGGGCGTATCTCGAAGACCCGTGCTTAACATAGCCTCATAAGAAAAAGTCAAGCGGGGAAAGATCCTGGGATCGAGGTGGCCACTCAATGCTCCCCCTTCTGCCAATCCAGCGGTCAGAGAATACTTCGTCCAGATACTGGCGTACAAAGACGGCATAATGGGGAGGAGCCCCATCCTGTTGGAACTAGATGTCGTTTTCGCCTGCTGCCTCGACAACAGCTGGACCAACGTCGTCTTATAACAGTTATTTGGGGCCATCCAGTGTTCCGTCAATGAAAAAGGAGCCTATGAGATTAGTGCCCATAATGCCTGCCCAGACATTTACTTTCTGAGGATGCTGAGTGTTGCCTTCACTCATCCAATTAGGTTGCAGTCAGATCAGTAACGGAAGTTGTGGCGATTTACCTCCACGTGCAAAGTGAACGTGCATTCGTCGGTGAAGCAAATACGACGGGATAGCGCAGCAATTTGACAATTTGACGTAAATGAACTCGGTTTTCCAATAAAACTGTTGTTTTAGGGCATTCGCATTTACTTTCATTCGTTATGAGAACATCAATGGTTTTTCGATAGTTTATATTCCGTTAAGGAAATCTACCCCATGCCCCATTACCTATAAACCACACTCATCAAATCTCGCCTACCTGGCAGCTTTGAGATAACTACCATGTTACCAGACTTTATGGACATCCTGTATAAAAAATTCCACACAACGGAATTATGTTAGACTTGTAAAAACTAATGTACACTCTAGCAAACGTTTCGATGGTGCCGCTTGCCTGACACTAGGATCGCTGCTGCAAGCCCTGAAGCTGTGGGCCACATTGCAAAACGAGGCTGCACGGACTTACTTCTTAGACTATGATTTCTTTATGAAATTGCATGTTGAACGGGTGGAACTTCAAACCATGCAAGATGCGCGACACAGACGAGAGGCTGATTCGCAGGGTGTGTGCAACGGCACACGTCGATTGTACGCCACAAGCCCCAATTGTTGCTACAATGGCCGCCGTTTGTTGTGGACTGTCTTTGTACGTGGTCGACCTTGCCATTGTCTGTCCGCAACACTTCCTGTCTCTCGAAATCGTTTCATCAGAATCGAAAGGCTTCAAGCGGTCAGGGTGTCGGGCGTGGAATTTGTCAGCAGTATTGTGCGACATCAAATCCCCTCTTGCGCAAAGGAGAACCATCTGTGCTCGTTCTTGCATACTTTATTTCATTTGTTTGTTTTCACGCAATAAACGCTTTTTAAACTTTTACTGTACCGGTATAAGCTTAATACCGTATGCCGTAGGTTTTATAAATAAAACTTCTATTTTTTACTTTAACCTTTTATTTCATTCCCATATTCGCGTATTTGCATTTATGTAAAATAAATAGCGGGATTCATAACGACTGGGAGCATCCATTAATTGAAAAAAAAGAGGTTGAGAGACAGTGGCTCCTGTCTACCAGCCCTTCAGCATACCTGCACAATGCCAAGGAATATCAGCTGTAAAAAATATATATATAGTTTTCCTACAAATAAGAAATAGCAGCAGTGTGTTGGTAAATTTTTAACAATTAGCTTGCTTCATTGGCCAGGCAGTGGCATGTCAAAACTTGGAGGGCCCAAAACGCAATTGTTTTGAGGAACCTTTGTAAATATTAGCATCTTATATACAGTCATGCCAAAAGTTCTCATCCCTACAATACAGAGTTGGTTTCTGTAAATTTCGCAAACTTTCTGTGGTCGGATGTTACATAAACACTTATTTGGTAAATGCATATCAAAACGGTACATTAAACTAAACAGTTACGATGGGTCTGAGAGAAAATGAGAGATGAAGATACCATAAAGAATGATGCCCAGAATAATCAAGCAAGACCTTGGTCTTGGGGCTTATCGAAGACAAATCGGCCAATGCTGAATAGCTGCTTTATGTGACATCAAGGCAACAAGATGCAAACACCAGTTTGATACGCAAAATGACCAAGCGCAAACTAGGAGCTCTTGAAAAGCCTCTGATAAGATTCCAAAAGTGCAGAGTCCATAACCAGGCATCAGTGACGGTTTGTGGGGAGTGGGATATGACAGGGTGACCAAATTGCATTTCTGTGAACAAGGGGTCAAAACTACAGTCACCGCCACATAAGTTGAACCAGAGGATGACGTCATTTCTAACGCCAACCAGTAGACGTTAACAGGAAGTAAACTGCTTAGCTATTCTATGAAACATCCGCTTTCGTTTTCGAAACGTTGTTTTCGTATTTATATTAACTTTCTATTTCCATATTTTTTTTAAAAAAATGAAATTAATAAATGACGCAGGATAGTCAACTCGAAGGCAATATGTTCTTATATTATGACTTTTAATAGGCTTTCCACGTTTCAACGATATCTCCGCCATTACTATAGTGCATCATGGGTAAAATCCAGACAAAGCATATTGATGAGAAGACTTACTGCGCATGTCAAAAAGATTGTTCAAGTTATGTGGCGGTGGCTGTAAGGCTGCGAATTACCAAATAGAAATTTTAGAACAACTTCTTAAGTCCCTTAACAATAACAACAAGCCTGGAAGGGAATGGGCACAACTTTCGAGTGTTTCAGGAAGACTCGGCAGCTACGCACAAGGCCAAAAGTAAGCATTGGCTTCAAGAGAATTTACCAAATTTCATCACTGCAGAAGATTGGCCCTCGGGAAGCCCCAAACCCTTTGGAACATTTTGGAGGAGAGAGAGTTTGAAAGCAGATCTTGCTGCAGCAGATTCCATACCCTTGCAAGCTACAATCGATGCGTGGAAGATCGTTTGAAGCACTGCATTAATGCTAATGGTGGCCATTTTGAATAGTTTTTGGGATATATTCTATAGGAATATGGCAATACAGAATATATTACTCTTCTCTTTTGTTGAAATTTGCTCATCGGATAAACTTGTTCCTTAGGACAACTTTTTGGCAAGCTGCCCAGTTGTTGCCACTTGTTAACGAAAACATTTTATTTCTATGAAACCTGAAATGCGATAGAAACGAAAATGTTTGGTTATACACTGAATGAGCATATTATTATGACGACCTGACATGTTTATGCAAATGCACGCACGGACGTTGCCACAATGTTGCTAGCGGGCCGGACCAATATAAAATGGGAAGCAGAGTGCCATCGACAACAGTAGACGTGTTCCATTCTTCAACTATCGGTAAACGACGCGATTTAACAGCCTTCGAGCGCGGGATGATTGTAGGTGCTCGGAGCTATGGAGCGAGTATCAGCGAAACAGCAGCATTCGTGGGGTGCTCGTGAGCAGCTGTCGTTAAAGTATTTAAAGACTGGACGGTTAGCCAGAAGACGGGATCTGAACGTTCGCGTTGTGGCCGCCCGCGTATGGTTGATGATCGGACAGAACGGAGACTGTCACGACTGGTAAAGGATACCAGAAGGGCAACTGTGCATCAAATCACTGGGGTCCTCCAAAACGGTCTCTGAATGCACTGTCCGCCGCATACTGCATCGCACGGGATACGGAAGCCGAAGACCTGTCCGGACACATTTGCTGTCTGCAGCCAACAAGCGGAAAAACGACTCCAATTCACTCAGGAGCACAAGGACTGGACTATCGAGCAGTGGAAACAAATCATGTGGTCTGACGAGTTACGATTCCAGTTACATCATGCAGACGGCCGCGTGAGAATCTGGCGGAAACAGCACGAAAGCATGGACCCCTCATGCATGAGTACAACCCTTCAGGCCAGTGCGGGCAGTTTTATGGCTGGGGAATGTTTTCCTGGCATGCGTTGGGTTCGTTAATACGTGTTGAACAACGTCTGGATGGCACAGCATACCTCCGTATCGTTGCCGATCGAGTCCACCCTGTCATGTTGATGGCGTACCCCAATGGAAATGGCTACTTCCAGCAAGACAATGCGCCATGCCACAGAGCTCGTATTGTGCAGGAGTGGTTCCAGGAACGTGAGGGGGACTTCACCTTACTTCGATGGCCCCCACAATTTCACTCCAATTGAGCATTTGTGGGACGAAGTCGAATGAACCATCAGACGGCTGGATCCACCATCGTCCAATCTAGCACAACTAGACGGTGCTATCCATCAGGCATGGTGCATGGTGTCAAATTTCTCCCACCACCTTCCAACACCTCGTGGAATCAATGCCACGAAGAATCACCGCAGTGTTAAAGGCAAAAGGTGGCCCAACAAGATACTGACAGGGTGGTCATAATAATATGCTCACACAGTGTATTAGTTCTATTTATTGTTAATGCAGTCTACTATTTAATTATCAACTAGCCACTTATGTTTTGTTTTTATGTAGATTTAAAAACAGTGCTTCGTTATCAGTCACACTATCTTAAACAAACTGTTAAGAAAGTGGTTTATGAAAAAGACAAGTTAAGTGAATTTACTGTTAAATCACCAAATATTATTAAATGATATTGTTCATGAAAGAAAAAAAATTATGTATTATTATTTATAAATAAGTGAGGGTGGTAACTACAGGCAATGAAAAAGCATTTTGTCCTATAGTTGCCACTCTTCTTTCATGTTAAAAATAAATATAAATTGATGGAATAAAATGTTTTTGTTTAGAAATAGCACTGCAGAGGAGGATCACTTGCTCTGAGGATTAAGAAAGAGTGATATTGAATACTGATAAAGAAATGTTTTTCATTCAAATATTCTTTATACCTATATCTGTCATTACAATTATACTTATATGAATAAAACCTTAATGAAACTTTACCTAAATTTTGTTATTAACGTTAAAAAATTTTTTTGATAGTGCAAGCCCAGATGTTACCATTTTTTTAATGAAAACATTACATTTCTATGCAATAGGAACGAAACTGTTTGTATGCATTAGTTCCATCAAGAACAGATGCGTACCTTCATCTGTTCTTGGTTCCATCTATTGTTAATGCAGTCTACTAATCAATTACCAACTAGCCGCTTCCGTTTTCTTTTTTATGTAGCTTTAAAAACAGTGCTTCGTGATCAGTCACACTGTCTTAAGCAAAGTGTTAAGAAAGTTGTTTTCGAAAAAGACATAAGTGAATTTATAGGGGAACAACATCCGATGTCACTTATAGCATAGGTGCAAAGGCGTCTGGGTAGAATGAGGACTAAAACGATACTTTTTTGGAATTTTCTGCATGAAAACAGTCATGGCCCCCCTCTACTGCCATGAGGCCAGTAGTAGAGGAGACCATGGAACAGTCACAAGACAACAAGTGATGAAAGCAGAGAACTTTGTTAACGACAATCAGTCGATTTTCAAAATGACCGTGCCATTGTAATGTCACTTGTTAGTGTTGCCCTATTGTTAATTTGTCAAATATTATTATACGATATTGTTCAGTAAAATGTGAGGTAACATAATTCATGAAATAAAAAAAAATTAAGTAGAATTATTTCTAAATAAGTGAGGGTGGCAACAACTGGGCAGCTTATCTTATTGTTTTCATATCTAATTTTCAGATACACTATAGCAGGGTTCTCCCCAGGTGAATACACGATTTTGGTGACCGCCCGGCTGAATACACGAAAAACTGCACACCACTGCATAATATTTTATTTACGAGGGTGGGCTGAAAAGTAATGCCTCCATGGCTGTAACTTTTTTATTTTTTAACAGATTTTCAAAATTCTTTTTGTATCTGATACTCACATTTCTCCTCTATGTAATGCACTATTCACTTTTCGACATAGTACCCATCCCTTTCCACGCACTGTACCAACGCGTGACTAGTTGGGTGAACCCGTCGGAGAGGAATTCCGTGGTTGTCGTCGACACGAGGATTGAATGGCAGCTTTGGATCCTCTTCTATAGCACGATAACGCCCGTCCGCACACGATCGCCACACATCAGAGGGGGTTGCAGCGCCTACAGTTCAAAGATGAAAACTGCAGTTCAAAAATGAAAGACTTTACAATTTGCAACTTTCACCACTTCCCAAAGAGGAAAGAGCACCTTAAGGGGCATGAATTGCGTTCTGACGACGAGGTGAAATCACAGTAGCACTTTAGAATCAAAAAGGCAATTTTTATCTTCAAGGGTGGCAACAACTGGGCAGTTTACCCTATATACCATATAATAATGAAAAAGGGGCAAGTTTCCTGTACCTGTGTTATGATTCGGTTTAGTTATCTTTTGATGACTCCATTATGGAGATTTGGACATACAAAATTTTTCTCAAATTATAACAGATAGGGACCAATTTTAAATTACAAATTTGGTCTGCATTCAATATAACAAAAAAAAATGCCAGTTTCATTTTTGAGTGATCTCATTAAGAAGCATTTTTTTTTTATTTTTTATTTTATTATCGTGTTCATAATTGATTGCAAAACAAGTTTATAATTGGAAATCTGTCCCTACTGTTAGAGCTTAAGAGATAAATTCTGGATAGTGGTATGTCCTAATTTACGTAATCAGGTCATCGACAGACAGCCCACCCACGAACAGATTTTTCTATTCAAAGAATAGTTATCGAGCATTTGAAGGTGTATAACTTTCCTAAGAAGCTTTATTCTCTCAGCTATTTATTTCTTTTTAAAGATTCTTGCCTAGATACTTTTAAATTTATTATTTTCGACTTTTGGTTTGTTGGGCAAGAACCTTGTTTATAGTTTTTACCTCCTTATTAAATAAAATAATCTTACTCCACAGAATTTATACTGAGCTCAAAAAGAATAAAAAGTTATCATATTAATGGAACTGTAAAAGAAAAAAAAAAAATTTCATTAAACATTTCAATCACAATTTTTTTTCCCCCCCCCCCCCCCTCTCCCAACAAGAATGGAAATTCTTATTAGTACATGCATTGCTTTTATCATGATTAGTACATATTGTGATTGTAAACAATGCTATAAACTACCACCTTTAAAGCTAAACATTTTTTTTAAAAAACTAAGAAAAAAAACATAACAGTTAGGCAGACATTTCCATTTTCTACTATATGTATTAGTCCCCTCCTATCTATGCCTGTTCCAGTTCAAGAAGGACACCACCACAATCCTTTGGATGAAGAAACATGACAGGCTTGCCATGTGCACCAATTTTTGCTTCACTGGATAAACAGCGGATATTACACAATTTTAATTCATCCACTGCAGCATTAATGTCATCTACTTCAATACAAATGTGATGCATACCTCCAAGGTGGTTCTTCTCTAGGTAGTTCTATAACAAAAAATATTAAAAATCTTAAAATGTCATTTTATCCTCTCAAATAATATTAATCATAAAAAACAATATTCCTAATTATTATTAAACTAAGAATAGCAAAAATATAGAGGAAACACTAATCCACTAATATTCTCTTGCATACTTCTCACTATTCTGGATTATTCCCTTTGTTGGCTCCTATACTTCTTTATTTAAATTCAGCATGTTAAAGAAAAAAAAAATACTCCTTGGATACTAAAATCCTCATGAATACATTTGAAGAGTGACTTATGTGGAGATGATAAAATAATTTTAATGCAGATACAGAAAATTTATCAAAGGCCAATTTATATACATACAAGGCGTTTCTAAATTATCTCCCGTATACTTACTTAATTTTCAAACCCGCTTATCCGTTAGGGTCGCGGGGGCAGCAGCCCTATGGAGGATCTCCAGCGATCGCGATCTTCCGCCATCAGGCGCATGTCCTCCCTGGTAATATCCAAGCGACTCGAACCCAGATTCTCCTTGTAGTCTAGCCACCTGGTCCTAGGCCGACCCCTTGGTCTCTTACCCACCGGCCTGGAAAATAACAACTGTCTAGGAAGACTAGTTTGCGGCATCCGTATCACGTGGCCATACCAGCGCAACTGAGATCTCTCAATGCGGAGAAGTAGCGGCTCAACACCTAGAGATTCCCTTATTGTGCTGCTGTACACTCTATCTAGTAGGGTAACACCTGCCACACCTCTCAGAAATCTCATTTTGGCCGCTTGTACCCGCGATCGCACACTTTCGGTCATTACCCAAGCCTCATGACCATAGATGAGAATGGGGACAAAGACAGATTTGAAGACGGAGAGCTTGGCTTTGTTACCCAGCTCGCTACAGTTCACGTCTGACACAGCTTGCTGCACCGATCCGAGCATCCAATTCTTTCTCCTGCTGTCCATCACTCGCGAATGCAATCCCAAGATACTTGAATTTCTCCACCTGTCTCAATGAGGCTCCCCTCTGAGCACACTGAGCAGGCTGTCTTGAAAGGACCAGAACCTCAGTTTTAGCCACACTGATCTTCATCCCAGCTTCTTCACATTTGGCTACAAACCGGTCTAGTGCATGCTGAAGGTTCCCGAGAGAAGACCCAAGGAGGACAAAATCGTCACCAAAGAGCAACTTCTCCACCAGGCAGTGCCCACACAAACACGCTCATCGCCTCGGCTGCCCCTCTATCCAGTCCATAAAGATAATGAACAAGAGGGGCGACAGTGCGCACCCTTGGCGGAGTCCAATATCCACGGTGAACGGTCTTGACTTAATGCCATTTATCCGGACACACATCTCAAGAGCTTTCGTACAGAGACATGATAGCAAACAGTAATTGCCCATCCACTCCATACTCTTGCAACACTTGCCAGAGCTTCTCCTGAGGAACTCTGTCATATGCTTTTTCGAGGTCCACAAAGCAAGTGTAGACCTCTTTTGCATACGGAAAGTTTTATGTACCCTATTATTCCTCCAAAATTCATTATTCTAGGTGTTGCAGAACTTGAGTTATTAACTTGTTGATCCTGGTGGTGGCATTTTTATTTCTGTTCATATCTCAGTTATCGTTCAAATTCGGACCATGTTCATATGAACTGTTTTGCATAGAATAACCCATACTACCAGGGATCTATCTAGGGTCAATTTGATACCGTTTAAGGGTACCTTCACAAAATTAGTTTAAGTGGAAAAGGTATCTTCACAAAATTATTTTGATCGGAAACGGTATCTTCACAAAATTTTAATGGTATTTATCAACGTAGTATTACCTTCAGAAACGGGAGTTTATCAGCTTAAATAATGTTGTTTCGAATAATTAAAAGTAGTTTGTTTGTTTTTTAATTAAACTCTGTGTTTTATATTTTTTATTAAAAATTTTCACAAAAATCTAGATATGTTCACAAAAATGGGTATGGATTTTGAAATTGTAGATAGATCCCTGACTACCTCCCCTAAAAGTTTGTACATTGAATTTTGAATCACCCTTTATATCTTATCACGGCTACCATCTCGGTTTCCATGCTGTCACTATTCAAGTCACACGCCTTCAGCAAGTCAAATGAAGCAATTAGTTTTAAATGTTTACGTAAGATTGCATGAACAATATCCAAATAAATCTATAGCAAGCAATTTCTTATTACCAACCCGCTGTTCCTTATTGATCCCGTGCATTGATAGAATGATCTAGCAACTGTACTTGTTCTTTCATTGCAAAGATATAGATTGCAAAATTTTAAACTGTTGCAAAATTGAATTGCTTTATATTCTGAACTTATAATTATAGGAACAATCATTAACTTCATTAAAAAATAACGCTAGGTATCTCAAAACTTTTCAGGCATAAGAAATATAAAATTAGTATCGGTATTTTATTAATTTACGTTAAGCTAAATAATAATGATGAATCATGCCATACGGAAATGGGGCTTTTATCTCCAAGTGGATGCAAAAGTTCGAGTTTGGTATTTCCAAGATCAACAAAAATGGTGGTAACTCCATGCTCGGGTAAAGGGAGCGGCTCACTAATTTTTGCCCCTAAAACATCACGGTAAAAATTCGCAGTCTTTTCTAAATCATTCGTGGCAACAGCGATGTGATTGAGTCTTCCGAGTTTCCACAATTTGCCAAGATTTTTCTCCTTACTGGCCTCGGAAGAAGTCTGCAAAAATCTTGGTGTGCGTATGATGTTGTATATAACTCGCAAACGATTCAACAACTTTCCAAATGATAGATCCATTGTAGTAAATAGAGATTTGACTAGAGGATATAAACGTAACGAAAAAATTAATTTGAGTTCTCCTGCAGCAATCGCTGATCGTCAAGAGCCTTTCGTTGTTGATTAGCTGGACGCACCACAGTGAAGTAGTTGTATACTCGTAAACCGGAAAGGCCACAGCCGTAAAGAGTCAATGCCATTAAGCAACAAACAGCGGATTTATGAAGAATATCGCCTATTTTTTGTGGTCTAGCCATATTTAAAATTCAACACCATTCATTTCAAGTTAAGAATTTTAATAACGAAGCTGTACGTGACGCCATTCAGCTCAAACTTTCAGTTCTGCCCAAGGATAATAAAATCATAGTCTTCTCTAACTACTGGCCAGCTACGTGGAGGCTTGGTGGCCATTTCGCGAACTAATGGCGCTGCGAGATTGCCACATTTCTTTCGCGAATTGCATAGCTCAGAGAGAAAACTCGAAGTTTCTATAACAATTTTTTTTATTATACATCAGTTTAAAAAAAAAAAAATGATTGCTACAGCATCAATATTTTCGAGAGATGACATAACTTCGATATTATTATTATCATTGTTTGGGGAAACCAAACTCGGATCAAGTCCGGAATCCAATCCCAAAGGCGGGCCCAAAAGAGGGCCAAAGCCCAAGGGACTCAAATGCGAGGGAGGGAAAGTTATCCACTCGTGGGAGTATTGATGTTTGAGTGTAGGAATTTCCTTACTATGTGACAGGTGTTTAGAATTGTGGCTTTCTGTAAGGTTTTGTATAAGTGTGGGTTTAAATTTAGTGTTGACAGGCTTTTGTGTAGCGAGTGTGGAATAACCCCAGTGGCAGAAAGAACGATAGGAACGATGTGCATTCTGTTAACTCCCCAAAGGCGTTTTATTTCGTGTGCAAGATCCGTATATTTAGTGATTTTGAGAGTGTGTCTTTTGTAAATTGTGTGTGTTGGGAACGGAGATATCAATTATGTAAGTCACTTTGTTTTGCTTATTTACTAGTGTAATGTCTGGTCTGTTATGAGGGATAGTTTTGTCAGTGATTATAGCTCTGTCAAAATATAGTTTGTGTGGTGTTCTCTAAGACAGTGTCGGGGTTATATTTATAGTATGGAGTGTGAATGTCCCTTAGCGTGTGTATCTTAGCTAGATGTTGATGTATGATGTTGGCTACCTGGTTATGTCTGTGTAAATAATCTGTCTGCGTAAGTATTTTGCAACTGGATATGACGTGTTGGATGGTTTCCTCTGCGATACGGCATTTCCTGCAAGACCCATCATTCGAATCTTTGATAATATGTTTTCTGTAGCTTTTAGTGTTAATAACCTGGTCTTGTATGGCAATCATGGTTCCTTCAGTTTCCCCAAAGAGACTCCCTTCACTCAATCAAAAGTTCGACCCTTTTTTGTCGACGTGCGGCTGGTTGAGGTCAGAAGGATGTCTACCGTGCAGTTGCTTTCCGAGCCATGATTGAAGTTTAGTGCATGTTGTAGGAATGTTAAGGGTGTTCTGCACCTGTTCAGATTCAAAGGTGTGTATTTTGTATCAGCCATGCAGACTGCTTTGTGTAATGGCGATGTGTGTTGTTTAGAGTAAAAGAATTCTCTGAGTGACTGAGTCTGTTTCTGGTGTAGATCTATTATATCAATAAGACCTCTGTCTCCCTCTGAACGAGGCAGTATGGCAAGCCGTTTTAACATTTATTCCTTCTTTTTATGCAATGTACAAATTCTTTGACATATCGTTAATTTATCTGCGCCATTTTAGCATTTATTCATCTTTTTGTGCATTGCACAAATTCTTTGACATATCATTAATTCGAATTAAGGATATGTACATTCGAATTTGTGATATGTGAAATTAAATTAGCGATATGTACCCTCGAGTTTATGATATCTAAAATAGGATTAATGATATCTTTAATTACGCTTCATTTCAATATATCATTAATTCAATTTCACATATCACAAATTCGAGGACACATATCGCTAATTCAATTTCATATATCACAAATTCGAGCGCACATATCGCTAACTCAATTTCACATATCACAAATTCAAGCGCACATATCGCTAATTCAATTTCACATATCACAAATTCGAATGTACATATCATTAATTCGAATTAATGATATGTCAAAGAATTTGTACATTGCACAAAAAAAGATGAATAAATATTAAAACGGCGCAGAGAAATTAACGATATTTCTCGAGAATTTATACATTGCAGAAATAGTTGTGGAATAAATGTTAAAACGGCGCAGAAGAATTAACGATATGTCAAAGAATTTATGCATTGCAGAAAAAAATCATTTTACATCTCACAAATTCGAAGGGCACATATCGCTAATTCAATTTTACATCTCACAAATTCGAAGGCACATATCGCTAATTCAATTTCACATATCACAATTTCGGAGGTACATATCGCTAATTCAATTTTACAAATCACAAATTCGAAGCCACATATCGCTAATTCAATTTCTGATATCATTAAATAGCTCGAATTTGTGATATGTAGAATTGAATTAGTGATATGTGACTTCGAATTTGTGATATGTAAAATTGAATTAGCGATATGTACCTTGGAATTAACGATATGTCAAAGAAATTGTACATTGCACAAAAGAAGAATAAATGTTAAAACGGCTTGCCATAAGGCAGGGTGAGTCTTTCAATAGCTGCGTGTGGATGGTACTTTCTGTGCTTTGTAAGCAGTTTACGTTGTTTCCTTTCAAGTCCCTCAAGATCTGTGTGTGTCTACTGTATGACTCCAAAGGAGTAGGAGAGTATTGGCGTGGCATAAGTATTGATGAACTTGATTAAATTTCTGGAATTTAAATGCGTTTTAAGTATTGTCTCTAGCCTATGAAGATATTGTTTAGTGAGTGTATTCTTTATGTGTTTGTGCTCCAGAAGCTTGGCTTGCTTAAATCCTAGATATTTGTAAAATTCGTCATTTTCCATAGCAGCAATGTGATCTGGTTCTTCTAATGTGAAGCCCCCTTCCCTGAGTACTCCATTTTCGATGTGAATGGTTTTGCGTTTGTCCAACCCAAATTGCATGTGTATGTCTTTTGAAAAAGTTTGTGTAATGCCAGGTAATTGGTGCAATTGTGTTTGTGTGGAGGCGTAGATTTTCATGTCGTCCATGTAGACTAAGTGTGAAAGCGTGTAGTGTCAGCTTTTATTGTGTTTAATTGTGTAGCCGTAAGTTGTGCTGTTCATTCTGTTTGAAAGCGCATTTAGTGCAAGATAAAACCAGAGTGGGCTCAGTGAGTCACCCTGGAAGATGCCCCGGTTTATCTGTATTTTGTCAGTCGTGATGGTTTCACTGTTGAGTGTGAGGTGTAGTGTAGTTCTCCAATGCAGCATTGTACTTTCTAAAAATGTGATAAGTGTAGGGTTTATTTTATATAATCGTAGTGTATATAAAAGCCATGAATGTGGGACACTATCAAAGGCCTTTTTGTAATCAATGTAGGCTGCATGGAGGTGTCGATGTTTATTGTGAGTTTGCCAGAGGATCACACGGTCTATCAGGAGTTGCTCCTTACAACCCATGTGATTTCTACGGCATCCCTTTTGTTGCTCAGTGAGAATGTTGTTTATGTCTGTGTGTGTATAAATTTTGTTTGCGATGCAGGCAGTTATTATTTTGTAAAGTGTAGGCAGGCATGTGATAGGTTTACATTGTGTGGGATCTGTACTGTTATGTGACTTTGGTACCATGTATGTTATTCCTTGTGTGAGGAAATGTGGCAATATCTGTGGTGTTTGCAAAGTGTTGGAGATCTGTTTTGCAAGGGCCAGATGTAAACAGGTGAAGCGCTTATACCAGAAGTTCTGAATCCTATCTACACCTGGAGCCTTCCAATCGTGAGTACGTTTAATGACTTGTGAGAGTTCATCTGCTGTTATATCAGTGTAAGGCATGTTTGCTAGTGTGGATGCTAATTGCTTCTCTTCCCTGATCCATCTAGCTTCCCTATTATGTTCAACTGAGACAGACCAAAGAGGCGACCAATAATGTTGGAGTGCTGTTTGTGTTGGCAGACCAGTGTTTTGTGTGTGTATAATCTTTGTTTAACTGCTGATAGAATGTCTTCTCATTGTTTGCGAATAACTTGTTCTGCTGTTTGCGCTGAATGCATGTTTTGTATCTCTTCAGACGTTGTGCTTTTGCAGCTAACTTTTGTTTTAATGTGTCCATATATTCTGTAATGTGTTGATTGTGCTGCTCATGTCTTGTGTGTGTTTTAATTTTCTTAAATAAATGTCTGAGGCGTTTGTTCTGCTTTGATGAAGTGTTGTTTTTAGTATACTGTGTAAGTCTACATAACTGCTTGTGGATTTCGTCAATCTCAGACTCAATCCGTTTTTGCCATTTAGGTTTCTGTTGGGTGCATAATTTTTGTGTGTGTTGATGGATTGGTTTCGTACCCAGTGTGGATATAACTGTAAGAGCCCCAGTGTAAATAAGTAGGTGTATGTATTCTAATGATAGATTTTCTTCAATGTACTGTGGTAAGATATATGCGTTCATGTAAAATAATAATAAAATAATTATTAGGATCCCCCAGTGATCGAAATTCCATCACATTTCTGAGGAGAAAAAAATATATGATGAGGAAAAATAATGATTGCTGTAGCTTCAATCTTGCTTATTAATAAACTTTGAAGAATGAAAAATAGACAACACAATAAATATCCAAAATGCTTAGCATGACATTTCTGGGAATAATATTTAAAGCACACCTAAATGTATCTTTTAATATATCTATCGAATTATTATCTAAATACAGGGTGATTCAAATCGTGTGTAAACAATTTAAGGGGGTATTATAGAGGTCAAGGTAAACACAAAAAGTTCTATGAACATGGGTCCGAATTTGAACGATAACTGAGATATGAACAGAAATAAAAATGCCGCCACCCAGATCAACAAGTTAATAACTCAGGTTCTGTAAACCCTAGATTAATGAAATTTGGAGGAATAACAGGGTACATAAGACCAAGAACATCTGAAGGTACGTTCTTGATAAGACTGTGTATACCGTTAAAATTTGATCGAATTCCAACGAGAAGTTTCCGAGTTACCGCAGTGAAAATTGTAACAAGTGCTGGTTAGTACTCACAAGCGAACACGTGTTATGATGTTAAATGAGTAACTCGGAAACTTCTTGTTGAAATTCGATCAAATTTTAACGGTATACACAGTTTTATGTACCCCGTTATTCTTCAAAATTTCATTAATCTAGGCTATCGACCCATTTGGGTGCATTTCGGTGATAATCATGAAAGTTTGGCAAAAAGTGTGCACGAATGTGTAAATCCACCCATTTGGGTGCATTTCGGTGAAAACTAGGAAAGTTTTGCAAAAAGTGTGCACGAAAGTGTAAATCCACTCATTTGGGTGACTTTCAGTGAAAATCATGAACGTTTGCCAAAAGTGTGCAAGAAACTGTAAATCGACCCATTTGGGTGCATTTCGATGAAAATCATGAAAGTTTGGCAAAAAGTGTGCACGAACGGCCAATAATGTGGGCTTCTGGAGATTGGATGGTGCACACAGTGCACATCGTGCAGCAATTCTTGACAAAACACCACATCGCTCAGGTCAGGCAGCCTCCCTACACACCAGACATAGCTCCGTGCGACTTCTTTGCATTTCCGAAGATCAAGAAAGCGCTCAAAGGACGGAGATTTGAGGATGTGGACGTGATAACAACGATTGGAAATCACTAAAAAAACAAAGAGAAGTTTCCAACCCCTTCAGGTTCCTTTTCGCGTGACCACTCACTCATAGAAAAATAGACGTATGCATAGATATATAGAAAAGCTAATAATAAACCCGATTGTTTCGTACGCAGTCAACTTTGAACTGAATTGAAAATTGAGGTGTAGAAAATATAAATCTGAGATTGGTAACATTCGATGAAGAATTTAGTTCTCTTTCTGCAATACTAATAATATTTTAGAAAATTCGAAATTGATTTTTTGAATTTTGGCCAGCTTTTCGGGATTTTGGACCACTGAGTTATTAACTTGTTGATCTTGGTGGCGGCATTTTTATTTCTGTTCATATCTCAGTTATCGTTCAAATTTGGACCCATGTTCATAGGACTTTTTGTGTTTACTATGACCTCTATAATACCCCCTTAAATTGTTTTATACACGATTTGAATCACTCTGTATAATATTTATATTTACGCTAAATTGTCCCTCCCTATCTCTGCCTTCCCCCTCCCCGCCTGTGGAAAATTAAGATCTGTTTCGGACCAAAAATCGATAACTCTTTTGTTACTAAAGAAAGAGTGTTAACATTTTGCACAAACATAAAGCAGTATATGACGCTTCCAATGAATTGATTTTTATTAGAAGTTTTCATAATACAATATTTTTAAAAAATAAATAAAAATCAAAAACTTCAAAATATTACTTTCAAAGTGTATGAAAATACCTTCTAATAGCTTAGTAAACGATGAAATTACATATAATGCTTACGTACTAATTATAGAAATATTTTGAATAGTTGATTGATAACAATTTTTAAGCAGTTATTTCTATGGAATAATGTATAGGTACATTATAGATACTATATGTAATTTCAGGTTCTGAAATCAGTTCGTTGACTTTCAAAAGCTGCAGAGTATCTTCATCAAGTTCCTGCACATATTTGTTGTATGGTTTTCTAATGCTGGTTTGTAATCTTTAGTACCAAAAAAGTTATCGACCTTAATTTTCCACAGTGCGTCCTGTCAATGTTCTTCTTCGAGGCGTTTAAATTACCTTCTGAGAATTACGTTCTGAACTACATTTGAAATTACATTTGGAGTGAATGTCATTTAAATAGAGAACAAAAAAAAATTAAATCATAAGATGTTCAGTGAGGGTTTTATCGTACGCCATATCTCAACTGTTCAAATTTATAATGAAAAATAGGAAAGAATATTCCACATGGTTGAACCTGGATTCGAACCACTAACCTTTGCACTTTCGGCAACTCTACAGACTTTGGGCTCACTAGGCGGGGCTTCACCTATGCCATGACGTACGTGACACGTTACGTAGTAAAAATAGCATTTGTAAGCTTACAAATTTAATAAAGACTCGTTTATCGAGGTTCTCGATAGGAAAGCGGTTAACGTAACATATGAAATTATTTTATATGTTTCTTCAATATTAAATAACAGAAACTTAGAATAAATAAACAGAAAATGCATGATGTAAAAAGTAAAAATGAAAATATACAAAAAAAAAGTTAATAAATAAAATAAAATAACAAACATATGTAACGTTACGTAAAAAACAATTTACAAAAAAAAAACTTAATAATGAATTTTTTTCTTTCCTCTGCATCCTTGGTTGCATTTAAATAAACTTATTCTGTTATGTTTCTTCATTTCGTCCAACCTACTACGGATTTTGATTTTGTTTGCATTTTTATATCTTTTAGCATTTCTTTATCTTGTTCGAGTTTTTTTTTTCCTTCTTATTTTACAATTTTAAATAATCCGTATTTTGTGCTCTCTGTAAATTTATTTTTCCTATAATGTTTTCTGTGTATTTCATATTTCGTATTTGTATATGTACCGTCGTAAGGTGCAGTGTAACTTGAGATAACTAGTGGTCTCCCGACTCATTAGTTTTCATAATGTGTATTAATCCCCATTTTTTATTAGTTTCAAGTTTTTCTTTTATTCGTCCAAGAAAATAAATTTTTTCAAGCTCCTGACAAATAAACCAACCTCTCAATGGAGAGCGCCAATGGGTTTTCTTAAGTAATTGAGACATTTTCTTCTAATTATTGTACTTTATCCTCCTGTCACGACAAATGTAGTAAAATATAAAAATAATTTTTATTACCATTGTTAAAATCGCCACGTCACTTACAAAAAATATCAAGCACATTAAAAAAATACTACGTTTGGCAACTTTATTCATGGTAAGTTGACCAGACGTAGTGGAATTATGGCTCTCAAATGCCCGAACCTTCTTGATCCCACTTGCTGGACTGCTTTTTCTTTTGTGTTGCAGAAGAGTTTATTTTTCGAAATAATGATAATTTAAAACCTAATAAAACCCAATTAATCTGTGTCTTCAATTAACCTTGTATTTAACTTATCTTCAGTTGCTATAAGAATTTTCTGGTTGCACCATCTCCTATCAATAATGCTGACTTGGACCAAAATTAGAACCAAAATATATTAGGATGAATTGAGATGTAATATCAGGTATTTATTTAAGCCGAGGCTATTTCTACGTACTTTAATTCTTAGTCTGCTGTGATCTTAAAAAGATATGTATACCAACATAGACAAAGCAATCAAAATATAGAAAACAACCTAAAAACAAATAAAGTGGAAAGAAATATAATAGACGACATTATAGCAAGTTTAAAAATAATAAAACCCAAAACTATTTTGAATTTAAGAAAAAGTTTTATGAACAACAATATGGGCTGGAATAATATCTGAAGTAATATTTGAAGTGGGATCCGGACGTTTGCCCCAATTGATATGTCCAACAGACATTAGCCCCAACGGATAAAAGCTCTGTTGTTTATATTTATAACTTTACAAAATCATCCATTTTCATGTATACTGTAAGTATTCTGCTATAATGCGATCTCCATTTTTTGATTCGTCGCTAACTTAGGAGAAATGAAATATGCAAGAATGTACAGAAAAATCTCTTATTTTTTACGATTTGAAAAATGTATAACCTGGATCTATACAATTAAAAAAACTTCAAAGGCTTGATTCATTATCACCTGTTTCTACAAAAAGTTCCTTAATACAGTACAGATGGTGATTTATTTAAAATTAATACAAGATTATTTAATTTTGAAGAAAAGAAAAAATTTTATCTTTATTTTAGTAAACAATAAAAACGCTTCCACATTTCACCTACAACTTGTGTACCCGCATGGCAAGAATATTTTGTGTATCTTTGTTTTAATGGCAAGAATTTTGTTTACAAATTCGTGCCCAGTTCAATTCATTTCTACGTACGTGGAACTCTCGGTCACGTTGACCAATCAGGACAAAGCAAATGTACGTAGAAATAGCCGGCCCTCTGACGGTTATCTATTTCTACGTACTTACGTGGAAATAGACACTCCGATTTATTTAAGAAACATGTCAGTGTTTTTCCGACTAAGATTCTCTGAAAGCTCTTAATTTCCTAGTTATCAGTTATTAGGCAACCGTTTTGAATGTTTGGAGTTACTTAAGCTATTTCTACTTTGAAGCTCCGCCCACAGAGCCCAAGTCTGTAGAGTTGCCATAAGTGCCTAATCTTTGGCGGTCTGAGCCAAATGTTCCTGGTTCGAATCCAGGTTGTGGAATTTTTTTTTTTTATATTTCATCAAAAAAATTAACTTACCAAATTGAAAGCAGCAAATTTTTCACAAAGCAATTTTAAATGAATACAACGATTCTCTCGCAATTTCAAAAATGACGCGCAAGCAATGTTTTTCAAATGGACATCAATAAATCAACAATTAAAATGTTTTCAAATGAACATCAACAATGATTTGAATTAATTTGATACTTGATATTAAAAAAAAACAACAACAAAAAGGCAATGCTACATGCGTTGACAAATATGGCGCACAACCTGTTCCTTAGTGCTACCTTTTTTGAAACACTTTTACCTGTGTTAACGTGAACAAATACACAAACAAAATACAGGGTGTTTCAAAATTATGTACAATAAATTTAGTGACATATTCTTCAGGTCAAAAGAAGACGAAAATGTTCTATAGCACTTTGTCTGGAAACGATTTGTTTGCGAGTAATCCAATATCATACAGTAGGGAAGCACGGTAGTTAGCGGACGAAATTTTAGCAGTTCCAGCGTTTGTTCCATTAGTTGTGTACGGTTGTTTCCATTACTGTAGTTTCACTACTGTACATCCACTAGGAATATCAATTTCAGAACGTTTGCGTGCTTTGACATACGCATTACGATTTACGTAAAAAAAGTCATGTACACGTATTCCAGTGCAGAATACACTGACATGCACCTAATGTATGGTCTTGCGGACGGAAATGCTGTGGAAGCAAGAAGACTCTACCAAGAACGCTTTCCGATTAGACGTTTGCCAAATAACCGAACATTTGTATCTGTCGACAGACATTTGAGGGAGCGTGGTTCCTTTGGCCGTCAAACAGGACAAGGGCGGCCTGTAGCACATTCTCCGGATGAGGAGGATGTGATAATTGACATCATACATGATGAACCACAGACAAGCACCCGTCGTATTTCTTCCATGGTACACATTCCGCACTCATCTGCTGGGCGCATTCTTCACCGTCAGCTTTTGCATCCATACCACCTGCAACTGGTTCAGGCACTGAACCCAATGGACTATCCACACCGACAACGATTTTGCCAATGGATACAACGTCGTCATGCTGCAGACCCTAGTTGTCTCAGCCAGATACTTTTCACGGACGAAGCAACCTTCACCCGGACAGGAATCGTAAATTCTCACAACCAGCACCATTGGGCAGATGCTAACCCGCATGTTACCAGAGCTCGAGCGCATCAAGAGCGTTTCTCCGTGAACATTTGGTGTGGAATTGTCGGAAATAACTTAATTGTCCCTTATGTGTTGCTGCCACGATTGACTGGGCGAGCGTATCTTTTGTTTCTGCAGAATGCATTGCCAGAATTACTGGAAGATGCTCCTCTTTTGATAAGATCTAACATGTGGTTCATGCATGATGGCGCTCCAGCACATTTCAGCCATGTTGTGCGAGCACACCTTAATGCTGCATACACGAATCGGTGGATAGGTCGAGGTGGACCGGTAGCCTGGCCTGCAAGATCACCCGACCTTAATCCCTTGGACTTTTTTCTGTGGGGTCATGTGAAAACGATCGTCTACAGCACACAAGTTCCTAACATTATGGATCTGCGACAACGAATTGAAAATGCATGCCGAACCGTTCGTAATGCTGGCGACGAACTCTTCCATGACATCAGACGGTCGCTCATGCAACGAGCCGAAGCGTGCGTGCGAGCTGGTGGCGGGCACTTTGAACAATTCCTGTAATTTGGAGCCACAGGTTTAGTTGGCGTAAATAAATCGTTTCCAGACAAAGTGCTATAGAACATTTTCGTCTTCTTTTGACCTGAAGAATATGTCACTAAATTTATTGTACATAATTTTGAAACACCCTGTATATTATGCACATCTAGAGTACAGGACCTTTCCAACCATATAAGTTTCATGCGTATTCGTCCACGTTAACACAGGTAAAAGTGTATGACAAAAAATACGTTCCCCTTCTAGCCACTATAGTACGGGATTTAAAGTACGAGTGGCAATCCTAGCCTGAAACAACAATGGAAATCATTTGATAATTGCTTTTACAACCGACTGAGGGCGCAATATGCATTCTCCGAACGAGCAAAATCTATTGAACGGCTGCTGCTGCTGCCTCTGTTTATATAATCTCTGCTGAATATAAAATGCGTGCAGCATCACTGCTGTGCACGTGTAGGGAAATAAGTGGAATTTGAGTATTCGTTGACTGAATACAAATTAGCAAACGATAAGGTTTAAACATGAACAACCTTTTTATTATTATTATTAAACAATGAGACAGTATGGGTTATGTTCGTTTGGTTGCATCAGTGTTTGAGTTAGCCCCTCTTCAACTCTTCCATGCATGATTGCTATTTATGTTTTGGAAAAGTTGTTCAAGTTAGTCTTCCTTATCGTACAAGTGACTTGTCTCTTATGTTCACGTTTCCTTTTGTGGTGCATGCGACGAGGACACCCCGCTATGGCGCACGACGCGAAGACGATTGACGACAAAGTAGAAGAAGAGGAGGATGATCGCTTTTACGAGCAAGGCAAAAAACACTGGGAAACCGTTTCGCCCAACGTCAATGGAATGTTAGGTGGATTCGGACACGTTTCTTCGACCGACATACAGGAATCGAAGACTTTCCTCAAGATGTTCCTGAACGTAAGTTCCGTTTTAAAGTAGCTTTGTTTTAAGGATGTAAATTTTGTTTTGTTATTTTAACCTTTCTAAATCTCCTCAGTCTAAAAAGAATCCAGTGGGACACCATCGTGCCTTGGATTGTGGAGCCGGCATAGGAAGAGTCACGAAGCACCTTCTGCTCCATTTCTTTGACTTTGTGGATATGGTGGAACAAAACCAGAGCTTCCTCGACGAATCGTTCAGATACATTGCAGACGATGATAGCAGAATTGTTCGCATATGCTCACGTAAGGGTCAAAACAATTAACGTAAATAGTATCCCTAAATAATATAAGACACCCTCATCCAATATTCTGCTCCATTTACCGCACCCCCACTCCCCATATATATGGAAAAATTTTGGTTAATGTTCACTATCTGCACAATCGCAATGCTGAAAGTTAACTATCCGCACATCAAAAACGCAAAACTTCAGAAACCGCACAACCAGAAATCGAAACTTAACAGACCAACCAAACGAATTTAAAAAACAACAGAAACACTCCAAACAAAAAAATAAAACCACAAACAATCAAAGAAACAAAGAAAAAGAACTCCAAACAATCAAAGCAAAAAACAAAACCACACTAACCTCAAACGACACAAACTCAAAATCTTTAACGACACAAAAACAGCTCTGGCCACGAAGTTTTTCAAAATGAAAAACATTACCACAAAAAACCATATGAAACAAACTAGCAATTCAGCAGTGCAAACACTCAATACGGTCAAGAAAAGCGAGTTTGAATTTTTTTCAAAGTGGGGGAGCTGCACCATCCCAACCCCCCCCCCCCACCGCTCTTTCAATCATGTGCGCTTTCAACCAGCACGCAAAACAAAAAAAGGAACACTAACCTTAAACACAACCACCCGAAGCTCCACAGAGAAACAAAAAAAACAAAAAACAAAAAAAAAAGACACGGAAACAACACGGAAACAAACACTACAGCAACCCATCCACATATGCCGACACCGGAAATAGCAAAAACAACTCCGCACAACGAACAGGAAAAGCAACAAAAACAAAGAGGCAAAAAAAAAAAAAAAAAAAAAAAATGCCACCACAACCCCAACACAAAAAACAACAGAGAAACAAAAAAAAAAAAAAAAAAAGAAAAATACGAAAAAATCCAAAAACAGAAGCACCAAAGAAACACACACACACGTGCACACAGAGATGAAACTCCAACAAAATACGCCAAACCTCAAAAGCGCAAAAGCTAAACGCTCGACAGGTAAATTTGCGACCGTGCGACACCCCGCACGATTGTGCAGATAGTGGTCATTAACCAAAATTTAATTATCTCTATCGAACGAAAGTTGGAGTGGGCGTGTCCAGTTAAACTTCCTATTTCAATTGTTAGACATTGTTGATTCTACTTTGGCAACAATGTCTAACAACTGAAATAGGAAATTTAACTGGACACACTCACTCCAACTTTCGTTGGATAGAGTATAGCTACATTTAAAAACTAGTCATGTTACACGTGTCGAGTTGCTAAAAGCTTACACCACTTCCTGCACAAAGCATCTCCTACAGGGCGATTCAGTCAATTTCTGACCATTTCAGTACTATGATTTATTGACCCATTAATGTTTACAAACTTACCATTTCAGTATGATATTTTAGGCAGTTCGAAGTTTTTATTCCCGTGGAAAAGTCTTGATGATATGCTCAATGTGGCCACCACGAACGTTTTGAACTGCTCGCAGCCGAATGGTGAAGTTGTTCATAACTCTATCCAGGATTTCTGCATCCACAAGGGTGCAGCAGTCGACGATGCTTTGTCGCAGCTGGTCTAGGGTTCTTGGTGCTGTAGTGAACACACTGTCTTTAAGGAACCCCCAGAGATAAAAATCACATGGGTTTAGGTCAGGACTCGTAGGGGGCCAAAGAAAGCCACCCCCGAATCGATCCGGAGACCTGTTTGAAATGACACGATTTCCGAATTTCTGATTGAGAAAGTCTAGCACTTCATTAGTGATGTGAGGCCTAGCCCCATCCTGTTGAAACCATTGATGTCGAAGCGGTATACGCCTCCTTCACAGCTCGGGGATGAAGAAGGTTTCCAACATGTTAAGGTAAGCCTGTTGTGACGTTACGGTGCCCTCAAAAAAGAACGGACCAATGATGCCTCTTTTGGAAATCGCACACCAAGTCATAACCTTTCGTGGATGAAGAGGTGACTTATGGATCTCATGAGGGTGCTGGGAACCCCAAAAACGAACGTTGTGTTTATTAACGTCACCTGACAGATGGAAGAAGGCCACATCTGACATCCACAGGTTGTCCACAGTGTCCTGATTGGCTTCCATTAATGCTCCAAACTCCATCGCAAATTGTTGTCGCTTCTGTCTTCCAGCGTCTATTAACTCCTGATAAACATGGATCTTATATGGGAACAGGTGTAAATCTTTTCTCAGAATTCGCCACGTCGTGGTATACGACAGCCTTTCTTCAATGGATAGGCGGTGGACAGATTTTTTTGGTAGGGGAATCAACCAACCTTATGCGAACATTTTCGACAACTTCGGCCGTTCTAACACGAGCTTCGCTCCCGCCTTTTTTCTTGCCTTTAATACATCCAGTGGCACGAAATTGCTTGACAAAATCCATGATTGCTTGCCTGCCTGGTGCGTCTCGACACTTATACTCCTTCCGGAACTTTCTTTGCACGGTTACAGGTGATTTTGTCTCGAAATACCGTTCAACAACCTTGCATTTCTGCTCTGTTGATAAAGCGGGCATTCGAAAACCTTGCATTTCTGGTGACTGTGTGGACATTTGCTATCCATTCAGAGTTTTCTAGGGAAGAGTGATAATGTGGTGGTTTCCCGTTGCCTTCCGCATGATGAAAGGATGATATTGAAGGAGACAAACACAAACATCCATGCCCTCGGCGGGATTCGAACCATATGGTACTTCTTGTGTATGATACATACAAGGTGAATACAAAAGTCTGAACCCCTCTTTTATTTTTTGAACCAGAGCAGATATGTCAATTTTGATGAATCCAATGAATAGGAAGTTGTGGGTGGCCTATCCCATGGTGCACTTTTCATCATCCCAAATATGCAAATTAGGACACATTCAAAATTTATCTCAAAAACCGTAAGGGATAGAGAAAAAACCCAATTGCAAACTTGTTCAGCATATAAAACAAACAAAAAAAAAATCATCCAAATCGGACCAACCAATCACCCACAATCACGTGGTGGACTATTTGTAGCTTACAAACAGTCACACGACACAAACAAGTTACTTCAAATAGTTTAAAAAAAAGTTAATCAACAAAATGCTCGATGTGACGACCGTGTGCACCATAAAACAATTGGGCACGGAACCTAACTGACACCAAAACATTGGCAAGCATGGCATGTGTCACTCCTCGGCACGCTTCCTGGATTCGTTGAACCAGATCCTCCAGTGAAGCGGGCTGCGTAGCATAAACCCTGTGCTTCAGGTATCCCCACAAGAAAAAGTCAAGTGGTGTAAAATCAGGGGAGCGGGGTGGCCAACTAACTGGTCCTCGGCCAATCCATTGTTGTCCAAACATCTCACTTAGACGCTCGCGAACGACCAACCCGTAATGTGGAGGAGCTCCATCATGCTGAAACCACATTCGCTGATACGAGGCCAATGGCAAATTGTCAATGAAGCCTGTGACTACCACGTTGAGAATTTCAGCCCGGTAGCATTCTGCAGTCAGTGTTCCATCGTAAAAATACGGTCCAAACACAGTGTCATTGTACAATCCACACCACATATTGATTCTCCAGTTCACTTGATGAGTTGCTTCTCGCAGACATTGTGGGTTTTCGTCTGCCCAATGATGATGGTTGTGCCTGTTGATAACTCCATTCCTGGTGAACTGGGCTTCATCTGTCCACAACACCTCACGAATGAAGTTTAGATTGTCATCCAGGCAGGTAAATAACCAGTTGCAGAAGGCGGCCCTAGCAACATAATCCAATGGCAGTATCTCCTGGTGACAATGAATATGGTGAAAATGATGTGCGTGTAGAATGTTGAGAACAGTTCTCTGATGGCACCCAACATCTGCAGCAATTGCTCTGCTGCTTGTGTGGGGATTTGCGGCAACTGCAGCCAGAACTAGTGTTGTTGTATCCTCATCGCCTTGTGCCCTCCTCATCCTTAGGTCGTCCTCGTTCTGCATTAACATTCCCTGTAGCCTCGAATCTTTGAATAATGTGACGCATTGTTTGACGAGATGGATGGCGTTCGTTAGGGTATCTGTCTCGATACATCTGTCTTGATTTGCAGCATGTAGGTTTCTCCTTGCCTCTCCGAAGCAGAAGATCATGTTGACCATTTCCGGAACAGTGTAGCTTGCCATCCTGGAATTGTTCTGTCTTCTGTGTGCTGAAACATGCCTTTTATTTGCTTTTCCGCATGAAAGTGAATGTGAGTATGGTAATTTATGTTAATTTTTGGTTTGCATGCTTTACATGGTGGAAATATCAACATTCAGTTTTCCTTGTGCAGTCTGTGATTGTGGGTGATTGGTTGGTCCGATTTGGATGATTTTTTTTTTTTTTTGTTTTGTTTGTTTTATATGCTGAACAAGTTTGCAATTGGGTTTTTTCTCTATCCCTTACGGTTTTTGAGATAAATTTTGAATGTGTCCTAATTTGCATATTTGGGATGATGAAAAGTGCACCATGGGATAGGCCGCCCACAACTTCCTATTCATTGGATTCATCAAAATCGACATATCTGCTTCGGTTCAAAAAATAAAAGGGGGGTTCAGACTTTTGTATTCACCCTGTATATACAGGGTGTAACTAAAGGTGTGTTACAAACTTTGGGGAATGATAGAACTGGTCAAAATAAGCATTTTTTGTTCTATGAACATTGGTCCACAACTGCATTGTTTAAGAGTTATAGCAACTGTTCAAAATGACGCCCTTCAGCGTCAATGCAGGCTTGCATTTGTCGCTGTACGTTGCAAAACACCCGTTGCAGCATCTTCTGGGAGTCCCTGATGTTGTCTGCTGCTACAGCCAATCGTGTGATTAGTTCCTCCACTAAATTAACCATTGTTTCGTACATCAGGGACTTTAGGTGGCCCTACACAAAGAAATCCAATGGTGTTAGGTCTGGTGATCATGGCGGCCAGGTAACTGGACCACCCCGTCCAATCCAACGATCGCCAAACGTATCAGTGAGGAAGGCCCGGACATGCTGTGAGAAATGTGGAGGTGCACCATCATGTTGGAACCACATTACTTGACGGATGTTAAGAGGTATGTCATCCAACAGTTCAGGCAGCACCTCCTGAAGAAAGACGAGATAGGTTTGTGCATTCATACGAGCTGGGAGAATGTACGGCCCAATGAGGCGATTGCCAACAATACTAGCCCACACGTTGACAGAAAATCGTTGCTGGAAGCGCCTTGTCGAAATGGCATGTGGGTTGATACGGTCCCAAACATGGATATTCTGGTGGTTGAAAATGCCTTCCCTGGTGAAGGTTGCTTCATCAGTGAACAGCACCTGCTGTGGGAATGCTGGTTCCTCTCTACAACGTGCAAGAAACCATTTGCAGAATGCCATACGTGGTGCAAAGTCAGCAGCTCCAAATGCTTGCAC